>VWZY01004197.1:1165877-1186460 GCA_013399075.1 Chloroceryle aenea
GGGGGTTGGACTGGATGACCTCTAGAGGCCCCTTCCAGCCCAGACATTTCTGTCTCGATGCTCTTCAAGCTGAGACAAACACTCCACAGAGTAGTTGTTACAAGTACCTGAAGGGTGGCTAAGAAAAAGAGGGATTTGCTTTTCAGAATGTCAGAAATATAGTCAATTATTAGTAAAGAAGATACTTCCTGCTGTCTGCAGAGACACCAAGAGACTCACCCAGTCTCCAGACTCCAGCTCAGCCAAGCTGGAATAGCAACACTCCTGCCACTCCTCTAAGCTCAGAAGACCTCACCTTACACTCTCCTCATTCCCCAAACTCAGACAGCCAAGCAAAACCCCCAGACACTGCTATCATACTTTGCTGCATTTATCTGTTGTGCAATAAGTGAGATCTCTCCCCACCTCCACTCGCTCCTGGGAACTCTACTGTTCTGCCAAGCTGCAAAGAAGTCAAGTGCAAGGTTTCAGCACTTAAAAATAAAGTTGCCAGCTCCCTGCTGCCACCCACTTCTGCTGAGCTCTGTGCAGTGACATTTGTTAGCTAGAGCTTTGAGTGTGCACTAAGTTCTGGGCAATTAAAAAGGCCCCAGGAAAGCACCTCTGTGGAAGATCATTGACCTGGATTGCTTTCAAGAGCAGGTAGTGAAGTTTTAATTCCACAAGTTATCTGAAAACTTGGAGAAGCTCATGGCAGCTGGTACAAGCCCAACACTTCAGAGCTGATGTTTTCTGCGCTCAGAGCGTGGCTCACCCAGTCGAGCTGCGCGTACAGAACTGCCCACGGGCACCCACAGAGATGGGCTCTTCAGCCCTTAGTCACTGGCCTCCCAGCTCCTGTGTGGAACACATGCAGAGTAAGTGGAGCTGGTGATCAGCCTGATGGGACCATGCTGGGCCGTGCAGAGGCTCTGTGCACTGGGGCCTCCTGAGCCACTCTCCACACACAGTTACCGTTACAGACGGGCTGCCGGGCCAGCGCCTGGAGGGACACAGGCCAGCACGGAGCTGCACCTGCTCTGTGCAGGACGGGAGAGGCCAAGCAGCAGGGAAAGGAAAGTGGTCTCTCAGGTTGAAGGAATCCAGTTTGCAGCAGAGGACTGTCTAATCGCAAAGGGCAGCAGATACAAAACACTGGAGGGGAAGGAAACAAAGCTGCCAACTGAACAGCCTCTGTGCTGCAACGTGAGGGAAACTCCCCTCACTGGTGTTCAGAGGAATCTTTGCCACCTCATTTCTACAAGCTGTAGTTTTTCCTGCCTTCAAGACAGACTGCACACAAGCAGCAGTGCTACCCACAAACATTTCTGCACACAGGGTCAAGAAGAATCATCGTCAATCCCTGCGGAGCTGGTCACTGTCACTCCACCAGCTGCAAACAGGCCTCGGACATCCTGCAGCATCCCTCTGTGCAGCCACTGCAGGCAGAGGGCAAGCAGAGACCCCAGGGCTGAGCAAGGGTGACAGGCCACCTTTGGTTGCTCTGGGAAGAACCAGAAACATCACATCACAGGGGTGGGGACATGCTGGCTGCCGCCAGGCACTGGGTGCACTCTTCACCTACTGCAGGCTGGGATCCTTGCTAGGAGATGCACTGGAACTGGTCTGTGCCCGTGTCCAACTGCTGGAAACTCTGAAACTCCACATGTACTAAACCCCACAAAGGTTACAGCCTCCTCTGCAGGTCTACAAAGTACTGTTTCCAGAGGAAAAGCCATCACAGTTCTGTGGTTCCTGAGGTTTCAGGTCAGCCACTCCCCCTCCAAGACACAGGATGTTTGCTAGTGGCAATGTGCTCCCCACTGGCGACTCTCCTCCACAGCCCACTGGAGCTGCCTACTTCTTTCCTCCACCGATCCTGCCACTTCTGGGTGAGAGCTTCCAGACCTCTCTTCTGGCATCTTCAGATTGTCCATAAAGAGCATCTCATGGTCAGCTTCTCCCAAGCTATTAATGCTTTCTGTTTGCTTCATATCCAGGTCTCCAAGAAAGAAGTAAGGGGATTTCCAAGGGTCAGAGCAAGCAATGTGAGCAAGAGAGCAACCTGAGACATTGGCAGAAACACCATGCTATGGCCACACAGTCACAGCCTGAACCTCGGCCGTCCACGGGCCCGATTACCTTCAACAGCAGAGTCACTTCCTCCACTGGTACCAACTGTCCGGCTGCTGTCTTTGCCAGGGGAAAGTGCTGCTGATTTCCTTCTTCCATCAGCAAGGAAGTCCCAGCTCCCACCACGTGGGACCGTTCATATTAGCTGCATGTGATTTCATTTAACTAGCAGGTGCAGGAAGAGTATTTTCTTCAGTATTTTCATTAATTCATTCAAAACCAAAAAGCCAATGGGGAGCTGAAACAATAGGAGAGCTTGTCTTTCTTACTTGTTTCAAGAATAACATCCAAATGGGAAGAGACCTAATGAATTTTGGACAGTGCTTTCTCTGAACTTGTAAATACTCGCTTGGTGGGATTCTCAAAAAAGACCACATCAGCTCCAAGGAAAATCAAGCATCTTGTTCTGAAGATTTGTTCAATCTGATTATTTTCTAAATACCCCACTTGATGCCTTTGTTCATGATTAAATACTTTTCTTTCTGATCATGATGGCACAGATTGTAAATCCTTCAGTTAATTCCTGCCAGATCAGGCAATATTTGCTCTGTTTAGGAAGCCAATCTGGAATGCAAAATACTCTGGGGAAAAAAATTCTAATGCTTCCAGCCCAAGTTGATATATTAAAGTAAAATGCATATGAAGTAGTGAGTTTGCATATTTCAAAGCCTAATTTTACTTTTCATGCAAAAGACAACTAATTCAGGTTATAAGCAAAATATTAAGTAATCAAAAGACCAGTCTCAAATTAGTCTGTAAATAAGAAAGAAAGAAAGAAAGAAAGAAAGAAAGAAAGAAAGAAAGAAAGAAAGAAAGAAAAAAGTAACAGATCCAGAGAGGTTGCTGGTCAGCAAGAAGCGCTACTTAAGCATGAAGACTGGATTTAGAACCTTTCAAAGATGTTGATCTGTAACAGGCAAAGACAATGAAGCTTTCAGTAGAGAAGTACAAACACAAAGGCTAAGGCAACTGATTTAAATCAAATTTCCCCATTCCTCAATTTTAAAGATGATTAGCATTGACAATTTTAGTCACAAACCTAAATCAAACCATCTTGGCTCTTTTACCGGTCTGAGGCTCTCCACAAACTCATCCCCTGACCTGAAGCATAAGCAGATTTGTCTTGTATTTCTAATAAAATCAGTGCCTGGATACTAGTTTTCCAGGTCTGCAAAACTGCCTTGATCAGATTCAGATTCTGGCCTGCTTAGTCCCCATAAACCTGGTAATTATGATTTATATCAGTTTAATGGAGGATTTAAAGAGTTGATCTTTCTGTGCAGCAGCTGACACAATGCAGCACATTTATGACTCGAGAGAGCAATTCCCTCCCAGGAGATGTGCAAATGGCAGAATGGAAAGATGAGCAGAGGTTTACCTCCACCTCAGAAGGGCCAAGAGGAGAGGACTTCTCCCTCTGTCATCACACCTCTGGCTTCTCGAGGATGGAGGAACATTGCATCTTCTTTTCCAGGGCTGTTTTCCTGCACAGTGAGAGCACTAAGCACTGAGAAAGATGCCAGAGCAAAAATACTCTGACAAGGAAACCACCACTGACAGCTCTTATGTTAGGGCAAATGTCATGTTTCTTCCAGTCTTCTCCACACCACTCTCCAACTACTCAGATCAAGAAACAACACAAAAGTGTATCAACTAGATCTGAACTTCAACAGCAGCTAAGCGAGCAACTTCCCCTACTTGCCTTCCTGTAAAAAGCCTTCTGGAAAATGAACTGGGAGCATGGTCAGGATGCGCTGGCAGAGGGACCAGAGGACAGCTTGATCCAACTTCAGGGAACCACAGACAAGCACCCACAATGCTGGGAATGCCAGAGCCTGAATGAGCACCTGCAGGCACCTCAAGATGTGTTTGACCCAAGTCATGTACTGTTTTTCACACGTTGCTGGTTAAGCTGCATAAGTCTTTGCCACAGGAGCCTGGAAGTTCACTGGTGGGAGGGGATATCAGGTCACGTGTGGGACGGAAATCCAGAGAGGCCCTTGAGTAGAATGGGGTTTGACACTGGGGAAGTATCTGGGAGAAGTTACACATCTTACATACACCAAAAGCAGATGTTTAGGGAAGAGAAAGGCCACTGGACTGGACAGACTGCTGGTCTCACCCTTGTGTTTTCTTTCTCACATCAGCACTTGGATGCAGCTCAAGAGGTCACAGCTCTAACCAGCCTCATTGTATCCCCACTGCCCACCCGTTCTGGCCAACAGTGCCAGAGCCAAAAGGCCAAACCAGACCAAAGACCTAGCTAAGTAACTTCATCAGTAATAAACCAGCAACTCAGTGCAGACCTGAGTCCCAGAGCTGGCCCAGTGAAGGCTTCACACAGCCAGGCCTCACCATCTGAACAATTTCCTACATGTCCTAATGCCTGTCTGTTGATGGAAGGGGTTAAAAGAAAGTCTGCTTCCTTACTAGAAAAGCCCACCAGAGAGGCAGTAGACCACCACATGGCTCTGCTAGCCTAGGATGGGACCCCGGAAATCCTTTAGTTTTAAGACACAAAATGAAAGGGAAAGCAGCCCAGCATGGGCCACCAACCCCTACGGTGCCAATGCTTTTCTGGGAGAGGAGGAAGCGTTGACTCACTTACATTCATTGTTCCATTTATCTCTGCCACTGATTCGTCATCTGTTGGGAACTGGTAGATCTGAACCCCATTACTGACCAGTTCACTTGTGATTTTAATTTTAAACTTGGTCAGCTCACTCTTGGAAATGGCATCAGATTTGGCAATGATGGGAATGATGTTCACCTAGAAAAGAAGAGAGTGGTAAGAAGTCCTCAGCTTTGCTCCAGGGACTTTATCCAAGTTGCAGTGCAACTCACAACAACTTAAAAGTGCTCAATAAACCTACAGGATTTATGTCCCACCCCAGACATCAACACTAGCATGAGAGCTATTCAAGGTGTGCTCTGGAAAAGTAGCAGCCTTTCCACCAGCTGCAAACCTGCCCAGTAAGAGTTCAACGAGCCTACCTTGCTGTCAAGCTTCTTCATTGTTACCAAGTCCAGGGATTTCAGCGAGTGGCCCGTCGGAGCAATGAAGTACAAGCAAGCATGGATCCGGGTGTCATGGTAGTTGTGCAAGACTCTTTTTATCTTCAGTTCTTCTTGCAAGTAGGCTTCAAACTGAGCATCGATGAACTCAACAATGGGCTTATAGCTTTGGTGAAAGGGGGAAAAAAAGAAGTTACACATCTTGTAATCAGAGAGGTAAACAGACAGCATTCCTTCGCCTGCTTTTAAGAAACAAGCTGCTTGTTACACTTCACTTCCCAAGACCAATTTCCACCATCTCACTTCCTCCTCACCTGTAAGAAATTTTAAAGTTGCACTACTGACAAGGAGAGGTGAACCTACATCAGATGCTAGCAGCCTGTCTGAGATTCAGCAGAGGAGAGGAGACACACCATCCTCTCAAGGAAAGTGGACTCTGAAATGTGAGGCTGAGAGGCTTCTAAAAGGAAGGACAATGTAGACTCATTTGCAGCAGCATGTGACCCTCGTGCATGGCTTGCTGCTCTCACAGCCCTGAGTCCTGAGGGCTGAAGACCCATCTCCATTCAGTACCACCTTGGCCCAGTGCTCTGGGGCAGGAAATCCCTGCAACTCCCCTGCAAGACCACCTGAAGTACAGAACCTGTCAGACTCACAACGTAAACAACAACAGACTAAAGAGAAAATCTAACAGACCCACCACAAAGCAAATCCCACCCACAATACCTCTGTGAAGATGTGCCTTCAAGACCACCCGATGGAACTGCACACCCCTTAACTGCCACGCTCCAGCAGAGCTGCCAGAGATCCTTCCCCCGGCTGCCTCACTGCACATTTATCATGCTCCCTTTGGCAACAGGGAAGAGCCCTGACAGAAGTGGCTGTTAAGCCAAACGGTCACTAAACCACACTGGTGGCTTGGTTAGAAGCTTGTGGTCAGCAGAGCACAAAGAAACAAGCACAGATGTTCTCCGCTCTTCCCACCAGACAGATTTGGGCAGAAGGCTGGCAGCAGGGCACACATAGCTCTGACAGCACGAGAAAAACTGCTTTGATAGCTGGAGCAGTGCTGATACACCACAGTCTCTGTCCTCCCTTCTACCTGTCTCATCCCAAAGAGATGACAAGAACAACCGAGAAGAAGGAAGGAGGAAAATTTTACAGTGCAGTGTGGACATGTAAGGCACAGGGAGAGATCCTGCAGGAGAAAACCAGGTCATGACACAGCCTTTCTCCCCCTGCACTCACCTGTCCTCCTTGTTGATCTGATCCCCAAAGCCCACGGTGCTCACAATAGTCAGTTTGAGGTTGACATTGCTCTCCTGCAGGTCATAGGTATTGGATTTCAGCTGCACCCCAGGCTGTGAGTGAGACGCTGGGTCACCTTCAAACTTGGTGTTGAAAAGTGTGTCCATGAGGGTGGACTTACCAAGGCCAGTTTCCCCTGTTGGGAAAAAAAAAAGTCAAGATGTTCTGTTGAAGGCCTTCTAGCTTCCAAACATTAACAGGGGTGAAATTGTAGCAGATGAAAGCAGATGTCATGCTCCAAAGGGATCGTCTGGCAAGCAGAAAGCCATGTACAATGGGAGGTCTGTATTCTGGGCAAATTACATTTCACAGTCTAATGACCATTAATCTCATTAGAAAATAGAGATGAAAAGAAAGAAGTGAAAAGGCAAAGGGGAAACCATCATTCAGACCCTGCATAAACCCACAGCTACACTGCAGAAGATGCTGTTTTCATTTAAAAGTGTGCAGGGGAATGGGGCTCATTGCCATTTCCCCTAAAAATGGTGTTCCAGACCAGTATGTGTCTAATACGCAGCCACCAAATAGCACCAAATAGTGCAGCAATACTGAGAGCTGGTTCCAGTCCTGCAGTAAGCCGTGCAGTCGGTTTCCCGTAGCCACAACGGACTGAGTTTGGGGGTCAGCCTTCTAGGCTGGGAGGGGTCATTTACTGTGATATCTGGTTTCCACAACTCAGGGGCTACACAAGCTATACAATACTCCAAAATCTGCTTCCAAAACTTCTGCAGCATTGAACTACTATTTGGAGTCCATCAATCAAGAGGGAACTATTTCCTTATCTGGAAGGAAGAGAAAAATCCCAGAGACCAGTCTGAAAATTTGTTTTAGATACATCCCAGGAAGAACACACCAAATCCCTGCATGGACTCAGCCTCCCTTACCACACTCCAACAGCAGAGGCTTTGTGCTAAACCTGTGAGCAGTCTGGTTTGCTGCCCTGGGAGGGCTGTCGTGGTTTGGGGAAACAGTGATTTCTGAGCTGCCCGGGTGGCTTTTGATGGAAGTTCAGGGGCCAGCCAAGCCCCACCCGCTGCGGAGGCTGCTCCTCCAGCCCGCTGTGGGAGACTGTGTCTGGCTGGAGCAGCCTTCCCCTCCCTCCAGAGCCCTCAGCTCCCAACCAAGACAACTTCATCATTTTCCTACTTCGCTCAGAAGAAATGAGCTGCTTGTTTATGGAGGTTTAGAGTTCTGCAACAGATCCAAACTTGCATGAAATGACCAATTCAACAAGGGAAAACTCCTCCCCCGCCCAAATCTCTGAGCCTCACCCCTACAAGCAGGCAAATTTGTCACTCTTGGCCACAGAATGGACTTCTCTCACTCAAGGCTGAAGTATATGACAGGCAGGGCAGGGCACACATTCACTGCTCTGGGAACTGAGCAGTCTCTGATGGCTGGGATCATTTAACAAGTATCTTTCCAGGCGCAGCAGGATTCATTAACATCTGAAAGTCAATGTACACCATGAGCTGCAGAACTGCCCAGAAGCCAGCTAAGAGCTTGTGCTCCACCACCGACTGATGCCAGCTATGGCCAGAACAACCACAGGTCCAGCTGCTCTTCTCACCCATCTTGTTTGCAAGAGGGACTCGGCACCAGGAGCTGGTGCTGCAGCAATCCCTGGTGCTATGTCAATGCATCCTCTGTATCTACAGCCCCGCTGACTGGAACGCATCGGCATTCCAGGAAGGGAGGGGGACCCAGCAAAGCACAAGGTTATCTCTGTCACTGGAAGAATGAGCTGGACTACCCGGAAGACTCATGACTGATCACAGCAAGCCCTTCAACAACTTAGAATCTCGTAGTCTGGGCTTTCGGGGTTCCATTTGTCCCGAATGGGGAGCAGGTGCACAAAGCACAGCAGACCAGAGCATCGCCATGGCTAGGACGGGGATTTTGAGAGTTAACAGCAAAGAGCCTGCATGACCCGCCAGGCCCTTCTCAGGGATTCCAGGAAAACAGCAGCTTAAAAAAAGACAAGAACCTAAACAGCCTGAGAAGGCTGCAGTGTTTCCAGAGCCCCTGCCAAGGGATGGGTGGGACAGAGCAGGCAGCTGGCTGCTTGCCTGTGAATGCCAAGATCCCTGATGGGGTGTCTCAGGACAGGGGAGCTCCAGCGTCGCCCACACACCAGCCTCCAAAGCCTCCTGTACCGCTGCCCCATGTCCTCTGTCCCACAGCTGGAGGGCCCTGGAGCAGGGTCAGATCCAGCAAAAACCCAAAACATCAAGCAGGGCTGCAGGACAGGGTGACCAGGGCAGGGAGCTGCTCTCTGCAGCGGATACACAAGGCCCTGTGTAAATCACACAGGCTTCCGGGCAGACAAAGCACCCTGTAAAGCCACCTCTCATTTCTGCCGCCCTCCTTCTTTATGGTGAAAGGTGTTTATGTGAGGTCGAGTCTATTGTTTAAACGCATCCTGAACCTGTTAATCATTGCCTACTTAAAGTATGTGTTGTTTCCAGCAGGAGTAACTGTCAGAGGGGCCGGGAGAAGTGCACACGAGATGCAGACGAATTTTTAAGACAGAACATGCTTTTATTCTCCACCTCATGCCAGCTACTCGGGGCCAGCAAAAGCAACTTTGAATTCGCACACTGAGGTTTTCCTGTTGGAAGAGGAAGACCTGAACTTGTAAGGCATTTTTCCCTCGGTGGAACTTAGGCATCCAAACACCTACAACTGTTTAAAGCACAGAACAGCCAGCTGCTGACATGGCATCTCAAATGTGAAGTCTTCACACCAGAAATGACACTTGGCCAGCAGATACACCCGTCCCCACGCTGTGTAACCCCCTGATATGGCATTAAAGCCTGCCAGGGAGGAGGAGGATGGAGGAGAGAAGAATGACTGTCTTAGCTAAGAAGAAACATGATGGTAACACCACAGGAGTGACATGGGAAGGTAGAAGATTGAAGATGTTCATAAAGTGCTTTGCTGTGTTAAATATGATCAGAGCTAGCAAGTAGTGTTACTCTGAAGGGCAAAACAACAGAAGAGAGGATTTCTGAATCTCCTGGGAGTTTCTGCCTCACACAGAGGCAACTTTCTGCTGGCTGGAAGATGTGAATGGTGCCAACTGCTTCTTGTAAGGACAGAAGTCCAGATGGAACAGATGGCCTGATGAAAAGGACAAGTAGTCTGTGCTTGTTCCAGTCGACAGTGCTGGAATCTTCTCCAAAAAGCAGAAACGATGAATGGGGATTAAGGGAGGCAGAATTCCCGTGGAAAAGCAGCGGTGTATGCAAACCGAGTGAGAGGCGTCCTTGGCAGGGAGATTATTTCCTGATGTCAGGCTTAGAGGCGTACATGCGATCTCATCTCCAAAACCGGACTGAGGATTATGCAACTCAGCAGTGGTCTGCTCTCCTGAAGCAGGGCTGACAAAGCGCTGCGGGGAGGACAGGGCAGGGAGGGTGGCCTTTCCTGTTAATTCTGAGCCAGGAAACTCAAACAGCTCCTGAAAGGCTGTAGTGTTGTGTGTTTTGTCATGGGATGGATTTTTGCTGCTAAATCTGACAATTTTCAGAGATGTGAAAAAAAAAAAACAAAACCCAAAACATCAAGAGACACCACGCCAGTCAGGCTCTGGACATGCAGCAATGCTACACCAGCGCCTGGAAGACACCATTCCCTCTAACACTCCACAGCCTGCCAGGCTGGAGACACAGTGCCAGGCTCCTCACACTTCTCTGCCTCCTGAGACATGCTCCCTGACCCAACTGCATGTGCACACAGTGGCTTTGGTGCCCTACAGAAACAGCTGAGCAGTGGCACCACTTGCAAAAACACAGCCAGGACAAGCACCACTCTCCTCCCTGCAGCTACTCCACGGAGATCCTTTGCTCTGGGACCAGAGTGCCCTCCCTGTGTCACCTGGGCAGGGGATTGCTCACACTCTCTGGGATGCTCCAGCTCTAGTGACCAGGCTGAGCCCATGACAAGAGACAGCAAGGAGCTGCAAGGAGAGAGCGATCCAGCTGTCGGTACTTCAAAGCAAAACATCGCCCTGTGCCGGCAAGCAACACAGGGGCTACCCCACACCACCTCTTCTGGGTGACAGCGAGGTGAGGTGCCACCATACCTGTCTCTGACACGGACCAGCAGCTAAGGGGAGGAACAGAAGAAGCTGCACTCTCAGCAAATCCTTCTTCCTTTGAGAAGCTCCCAGGTTCCCACACCAAAACAGGTAACTTTGTGCTGAATGTACCTTCACAGCTTCTTCCTTCCACAGCCTTTTTGGCATCCTAAGCACCCCCCAGCAGTAAGCTGAATTATACACCACAAAAGCTGTACCTCCTTTTTAGTGCCTAGTGACTGAATTTGCTTTTCCCTAGTACATGTCAAGTGAAACACCAAACAACTTCCCACTGGCCCCCTTCTCCACGGCACTCAGGATTCAAGAGGTCCCAGTCTATCATCCTCCATTAACTCAGTGGGAACATAGAGGAGCCCTTGGAGTATTTCCCTGTTCAAAGGCTTGGAGCAGCTTTCATGAAAACACCCCTTCACAAGAAAGCAACACCTGTCCTTCACAAGATTAACCACCATGGCTCCAGATAGCAAATAATTCAATCTTAAAGAAAACGCATACACATGCACAGCCCTTTCATGTGAAGAAATGGGAGCTAATCCAATGTAGCAGGTTTGTTGAGACAAGCCCTGAGGCAGCTCAGCCTGATAAGGCCATCTCTCATGGAGAGAGAAAAAAATAGCTTTTTCCATCTAATGGGTGTACAGAGATGCTGCCCAATTCACCCATCAAGGCAAAGACTGAGCTGGGGGGCAAGAGTAACAACATGGGCTCACAAAAAAAGCTGTAGCACCTCAGAGCACCACCCAGCTCCCAGCTGCTGCTGCCCACCCAAGGAGAGCAGCAGTGAAGGAGCAGGAGAGGGCCGAGGAAACCAATGGCTTTTCGGTTGGAGAAACCCTGTTTTCTCCTCAGCTGGTTGCACCAGTGACCACAAAACCAACCGCTGGGCTGTACAATTCCAGGCTGTACAGCTCATCAAGCCACAGAAAGCTGCCTGCTAGCAAGCAGACGGCAGCGAGGAAACCTGTGCACATCCCTCCCTTCCCCGGCCGGTGAGAGCTCCCACGCACCAAGAAGCTCACTCATTTGGAGTGAGAGACTTCGAGCAGTTGTGGTATGGCCTCTGGGAAAAGAGAAGGTATTTCTGCCACAAAATAGCTATTTCTCATTGCACTGAATAGGCTGGTTAGAACAAATCCCCTGCAAATCCTGGGAGAGGAAGGCTGGCCAAAAATGAGAAAGTTTACATTAAAAAATGGCAGCTTATTCTTCCTCTTTCTTTCCCCCATCTCACTAAGAAATCCAGTCAGCACAGAAGGTCTCAGCTGCTAAATATTTCTCCAGCCTTTGCACCGAACTAAGAGGCAACTAATATTTTATCACAGAAATTTTAGGAAGAAAATGGTTGTGCCGAGGAATAAAATATCAGGGAAACCACCCGCAACCCCTAAGTTCTTATGAAAGGTTTGCTCATTTAGTCTATCTTTGGCTCTAGTCTCAAAGGGGAGACAGCTTTCAGCATGAGAAGAGCTAAAAATTGCTCCACTCTGGACGTGCTGCTGAGAGCCATTTCTGAAGCTTTCCTTGGCTCCTCCACCGGGAGCTGGAGGAATCGGTGGCTCGGGTCCAGCATGGCGCACAGCAGAAGTGTCACTGGATTTTTCCTCCAACAGATGCCAGACAGATCTGAAAAATGGGGGGCAAGTAAATGTCTTTCTATCATGCTTAGTGGCCTGACTATAGGATAACTTCATCTATTTGTTGTTTTGTTGGCTCCAATCCTCCTTTTCTCCCTGTTCTTTCAATTTCTCACCCCCAACTCCTGCTGTACAAGTGAGACACAACAGAGTAAGTGGCAGATGGACTCGGATTTTTAAGAGTTTGTTACCACAAGTTAACAGAGGCACCAGACAACTCTTAAAAAATTTTAACTCCTGAACTCTTCCACTCAAGATTTGCAAACCTTTTTCTAATGAAGCTTATTATATTTTTCTATAAAGTTTCTTTATTTCAAGACTGACCACGTCCGTGCTATTACTATTCATAAAAGACTGACATTAATAACTAATGCACATCGATCTCGGTGAGCCCTTGATATTCAGATCAACAAGCACTTAATGCATTCCATTTCTGTTCTGCAAAGAGGACAGCAGAGGCATTCAGCTCCTCTCCACACATCAAAGTGAACATATAACCATGGGAGGCATCCACTGCTACACCTATAACTTGTAGAAAAAAAAACCCACAGCAGCTCAAGAAGTGCAAAAGGAAATACTTTAAGCCTTCAGTCTTTGGGACAAGAGTTCCACCAGGTCGTATCACATTCGCGTCCTGTGGAAATCACCCAGCGACTCAGCCTGACAGTGACCTCCACTTGTCAGCAAAGTTTATCATCTCAGAGGAATGCCACTGTCAAGGCAAGTTTTCTTCTCAGCTCCATTTACCAGGGCTCAGCTCCCCTCTCCTCCAACCTCTCCTCTTGTCTCAGACTTAACCCTGTCCTTGGCAAACACAAGATCCACACCATGAGCTGGATCTCTCATAGGAGGGGGCAGACAACTTTTGTGTGGGTGCAGAGCTGACCACCAGCTAAGACGGGTTCCCAGGAGGGACCCACAGCTGCAGCTCTGCCGTCTGTCACGCCAGGCACTGCTGAGACCATCTGCAGGCAGGACTTACTCCAAGCAGACACAGACACGCAATAACTGATGCAGGCCGAGCACTGGCATCAGTAAACCAACTAAGTGTCCTGTCAGATAATTATTAATCCCCTATTATTAATTCCCTTATCCACCTAACCAAACTCCTGTACCTAAGCCATACAAGATTTTACTTCTGTTAACTAGGAGTGCCTCTGAGGAGGGACCATTTGGGATCCTAACCCTGGGTAAGGCCTGTGAGACAGGCAGATGCTGCAGGGACAGACACCAAGTCCTCCTGCAGTGCCAGGCCCCAGCTGAGATCCATACCACATGGCAGCCTGGATAATCGTCTGACCAGCTAAGGCTTGGCCAGACACTATTTTAGTTCAAGTATGCACAGAAGGGAGGAGAAAAAGAAAAGAGCTTTTAGTGATTTAAGAGGAGCATGACTGGTATTTTGTTAAAATAATTATAATAATAATTCAATACCTAACCAAACAAGACCTCAGAGCAAAGTTCTCTGGCATGAGTACCTATTTTCTTTTGAAAACATGACATTCAAACACACTAGGAAAATAAAGATCGTAATAGAAGCGGGGGATTTTTAGGCATTTTATTTCTGTGGTTCACTGCTTGGTAGAAAGCCATACTGCATAACCTCAGCAGGGGTTTCCCAGGGCACCAGTAAATCTTGTTACTGAAAACAGACAGAACAGTTGGAGCAATTTAAATCAAAGCTATGTTGTTAACGCTGTCACCTACAAGCTCCATCCAGCTGCAGAGGAGACCTTTCAGCAAGAAAATTTCCCAAAATGGAAATACTCACCCACACACAGGATGTTGAAACAAAACCCATGATTAACTGACTTATTAACCAGCTGGTCAGGCAAACTGTCAAATCCTACATGTCCGGAAAGCGGGACAGTACGACAGCCTTCGCCCTGCAAGACAAGGAAACACTTGTGTCAATTTTCAAGCAAAATACTCTCATCTGTGTAAAGCCTTAAGACCCTTCGAGGAGAATCAGCTGCACGGTCCAAGCAGAGATTTGCACGTATACTGTAAATCCCGCCAGCGTGCTCTCCTCTTCTCCAAAACAAATCCAGGCAGCACAAATAGAGTGTTTTGTTTGCAGCACATCAGAAGGCAGCCTGGTCAGAAAAATACTAAACTGTGCAGAACACGTAGCCAAAATCAGCTGCTGAAACAGAGGCAGCAAAACATTTGTTTATTGAGAAATTATGTAGGCACTCAAGTCTCACCTTATACTGAAAACACAAAGAATCCCCTGTGCAAGAGAATGCATTAATGATACATTAAACTGAAAAGGGGCAGATTCAGATTAGATGTTAGGAAGAAAATATTTACTGTGAGGGTGGTGAGCCACTGGAGCAGGTTTCCCAGAGAAGTGGATGTCCCATCCCTGGAAGTGTTTAAGACCATGCTGGATGGGGTTTTGAGCAACCTGGTCTGGTGGGAGGTGTCCCTGCCCATGGCAGGGGGGTTGGAACATGATGATCTTTCAAGGTTTTTTCCAAACCAAACATTCTGTGATGCTATGAAAGATGCCTCCTCCTAAAAGCCTACTGCAATTCACATTATGTGAATTGTAACTCACATTAATTCACATTCACAGCTGCAAGTACAGAAACCAGTTAGAAAAATTGCACGTAGAGCCTAGTAAATGACCAGCCCAAACACACTGTCTCAGCAAAGCTCAAGTGCTACAGCACAGAACCAGCAGAGAATAGTCCTCAAGCTATCGAACACAGCAACGTCTTCCATATTGTTGTGAAGAAAACCTCAGAGGCTGCAAACAGCAGTCTGTCCAAATCTATAAAAGGGCCATTAGCACCAGAAAATCAGGGATCATTGGAGGAAGTTGCAAGGAAGGTGCTTGCATGGGCATGCATGCAAGGTAGCAGGTCTTCTCCAGCTCTGAGTGTTGCTATCTAGGAACAAAGCTAGGAGCTGAACAGGAAAAAAAGGCTGAGAAATAGTGCCCAGAACTGGGCACTGAAGCTGCTCATAACCACACAGCCACGTCAGAAGGGAACGTGAATGGGGTTTTAAACATTTCTGTTTGGGAGCAGAGGAGGTACCCAAACCTGCTTGTCGGGGCTCCTGGGCTGCTCCTGCCCAGCCACCCCAACAACTTTCTGAGAAGCTGCTCTCACACCCTGCTCCCTCCTGTGCCCAACACCACCAATCCAGTCTCCCTAGCCAGGCATCCCCTTTCCACCCCAGGAGGAGGAAAAGCCAAGCTCCAGCTCCAGCTCACACTGTGCTCCACACCAAGCACAGCCACTTGCTTCTGGAGGGGGTTCAGAAATTTTCACCTGGCCACTAGACAAAGGCCAATCCACACCAAGGCACTCGGGTCCCCAACCCGCACGGCAGACAGTAACAAACTACATGCTGAGTCTCAACCTCAGAAACGGCATCACGCAAAATGGAGAGTCAGTGCTAACCCCACATGTGTGTGTATTGGAAAGATCCCCTCCTGCAGTTCCACCTCAACATGAGAAAAAACTTCTTTCCGGTGAGGGTGATGGAGCCCTGGGACAGGCTGCCCAGAAAGGCTGAGGAGTCGTCTTCTCTGAAGAGATTCAAAACCTGCTTGGATCTGTTCCTGTGTGGCCAGCCCTGGGTGATCCTGCTCTGGCAGGGGGGTTGGACAATACAATCTCCAGAGGTCCTTTCCAACCCCAGTCATTCTGTGATTCTGTGCAGCCCCCAAGAAGGTATTCCCTCTATGGAGCAAAGGCTTTTCTTAACAATGTATTGTAGTGTCACATACACTGCGTCTGGCCTTTCAGAAACACCATCAGTTTGCAAGAAATTCTACAGCCAAAAGGCAATAGTTTATAGGGTGCAATTTTTAACTTATTCTTTCAGTGCCATGTTTTCACATATCTTGAAAGCCTGTTTATAGGAACAGTCATACTGGTTTTCCCTCTTCTGTTAATGGCACTGGTATTTTAGGCTAGGAAAACATCCCCAAGGACTGCATTTATTACAGTAGTCCATCAAAGGACAATTATTTGCCTTGTTACTGGTTTGCTGTTGTGGGCTTTTTTTCCAAATATGAGGCTGCAAATACACTTCAGCCATTAGCCATATTTACCACCCTGTGATGTGTAAATATGTTTCCCCTTAGCCATATTTTGTGTATTAGTCTGACTCTTCCTGCCAAGATGTTCACCAAATATGGCGCTTCATTAATTCCTGAGCACCTTGCCTCCAAAGGACACGTTCATCAGCAAGGCACTCGAGTTCCCCAGCATATTCTGTTTTCGCCTTCTGAGGATGCAGCTCTGAGGCCCAGCAATGCACAAATTAACAGCTAAAGAAAGGGAGACCATCAGGCACACAGGTCTGTGACAACACACCTACTATGGCGTATTTCATGGCAGTGCGTGACCTGCAGCGAGAGAACCATGGCCCCAGCGAAGAACAGATGGACGGACAGAGGCCGCAAGGGCGCGAAAGAGAACCACAGACAGAATCCTCCTGGGGAAAGAGGAATATCAAGTATATTTCTAATACCCAGCCTTAAAACTGCACCATTGGAAGACTGTTTGAACACTATTCTCCCCAGGAAGCGTGGGTGGGAGTGTAGGCTCTCATTAAGAACAAATCTTCTCCTCATCCCTAAATATAAGTGTGATCCAGATGGAACAAAATAAATGTTAGAAGTTAAGCCACTCTCAGCTAAGAGGAGGCATTTACTGTCGCACAGAACTCAGCCTGCAAGTCATTTCCTGTAGCCTCTTTTTCTAGTCACCTGTGGTTTTATAATGCAGTTAAAACCGTTCTCCACATCTGCTACAGGCCAGGAAGCAAGCACTGCAAAATCTGATTTCCAGTTACAGCAGCTGAGCCTTCGTGTTAAGTATGCAGCCATGAGGTATATTGTGCTACTCCAGCTAAAAATCCAAAGCCTGCTTGTCTAAGGTATCAGGAGGTCAGAAGTGGTGAAAATAAATAAGTAAATATCTTTTTAATGTCTGAGTCCTTTTGACATGCATCAGAAAATTGTCAGCAGTTACCAAACCTGTGGAAAGAAACATTTTCTATCCAACACACCAAGAAACGGCGCAAGTCACCAGCCAGTCTTCACTCACCAAGCAGTGTCTCTGTATCCAGAACACTGCTATATATAAACAGCATCATCATAAACAGCATATGAACACAGTGATTACTCATCCTGCCTGTACATTACATGTAGATTTGGATTACCTTGTCCAAAACCAAAGGAGAATGTTAAGTTTATAAGCTTTTTGCTGAGGAAGCGTCCAAGCGCCATCTTTCATTATCTATCCTCAAAAGCAATCTTTCAGGCCAAATTTAAGATGTGTGAAGAGGTACCAACAAGGTAAGCAAGAACTGTTGTCTGTGTGAAGGCTTTTTCCACAAGCATCAGTGAGCGCTGGATGGCTGAGAGTCCTTCTGTACTCTCTATTTTAAAGTTAGCATCGTCTTGGAATGAAGACAAAGATGGGATCTCTGGGAAGCCAGTGTGAACACTGGCACCACACCAAGATACCAGATGCCTTTCTTTTTTTCCCCATATACACAAAGTGACCTCCCTGGGATAGAATGGGCTGTTGTTGCTCAGGAGGAAGCAAAGCGTGTTTGCCACAAACAAGATTAAAAGAATAAATAGAGCAACATGCTCTCTTGCTGCATCACCAGGCGAGGCTACTGCAGAGTGAAAGTAAAGGAGTAGCTACGTGGAGAGGTTATTTATTTTTTTTACCATGTCTTTGGAGGATTTACACACCTTTTGTTAGGGCTTCCCCATGCCACAGAAACCACTGCTACCTACTCTTAATTCTTACAGAGAACTACCAGAAAAATACATGGAAAATACAAAGATGTTACACTAAATGACCCCAAGCTTGAAAGCACTGCACATGAGTTCACATAAAATGGGCAAGATTTAGACTCCAGGTGTTTAAATCGCTTCAGGGTCCTTGGGATGAAAAAACAATTAGAGGAAAATCTTGCTGAATGTGCATCTCTCTGCCTTGATCTGCTTTATTTGACATGCAGCTACAGCACTGTCACTTCCCAATGTCCTCAGAGCCCTGAGAGGCCGTTACCACTTCGTGGTGACCTGGACTAAAGAACAACGAAAAAGGACACTACGGCAAAGGAAAAGCCTCCACTTGGTGATATGCAGGCAGAGCCCGGCAAATAAAGAATGCTACCGCTCTGAACCCAAGGGACCCCATGTCCAAACAAGGCCCACACAACAAGAAAACTCGCCCAAAGGCTGCAGCACGATACTCCTTCTGCATCTACTGGGAAAGGCTGCTTCTGTCAGACAACTGACATCTAGTACTTCCAGTGCAACTTCCCACCTCTCTCCAGATGAGAATCACTTCAAATTCCAGGGCCTTGGAGACTCCCTTCAGAGGATTTCCAAGCAGCCGCAACAAACACAACAGCAGCATCCCTCAACAAAAACAAATCCAGTAATGCTTCCAGAGCTCCACCACTGCCAATGCTCACAGCAGCCACCCTCCTGCCCCTCTGCCACCCCATAAAGCTGCGATCCAGGGGGTTAACCTCCATACCCAAGACTTTCACAAGAAGTCAAATGTCAAATCACAAAACAAGGAAGAACCTGAATTCACATTTCCACACCATAGGTTTTCACATCATCTTTAAACCAGAACATCATTAGATTCCTTCTCATGACTTCTGTGTTATGGCATCCACTTCCCCAGACTGCATTTGGCTTTGATTAAACATCAAGTCAGAGTAACATTGTACCAGTGACTTCCCACTTGTACAGATGTGTAATTCTCTTATGCAAAAAGAAAATTATCCCTCAGACAGTATAAGCATCCTCCACAACATAAATGCAAAGCTGGAATGTAAAGTGTAGATAAAGACTTTTTATTTCTTCTTCTTGTTCGTCTGGTAACAAAGTGTCAGAGTGCATGTAAAATAAAAGTAACAGGAAAGGGGGAGAGAAATAGTTCTCAACTGGCCACCACGGAACGCAAGAAACATCTCAGCAAGCTCCTGACCACTGACCATCCTCTTCAGGCACATTGCATCATTCAGCCATTCAACATTCATAAACAGTCAAGTGCTTCCGAAATCTCAAATTCTGACAGCTCTGAAGATTACATTTCTTTATGCCCCTGCCAAAGGGCGGCAGAAACGCCACACTGTTTGGCTACATTCCCAGGAGAAGTCTCCTCCAGCAATTAAAAAATACCCAGCTATCAGCAGTCTTAATGATTCTTCTGGCCTGTACTAGAGAGCTTGAGAGTTAGAGACCAGCAAGCCAGTCCTCTGCACCCACCCTCCGTCCACGGGGAACAGGGCAGACACATCCCCTGTGGGTCACAGTGTTGAAATCCTGCACCCTCCACACTGCCAGAGGCCAGGAGAGGGGTCTCGGCTCAGCGGTGATAGGGCTGCCCTGCCCACCCAGGAGGAGAGGTTTCATTGACCATCTCCACAATAACTGCAGGTTTAGGTCATGGGTTTGGTGGGACAGAGGCAGGGTGGTGACCCCAACTCCCCCACACAGCCGGTGTCAGCTCTCACACGTGTTTAACCCTGTCAGCACACACAGAGCAGCCCTCTGCATCACCAGGATGTTACAGCTGACTGCTCCATGACCCACCGTCACAACCGGATGCCCAAGGCCTGGGCTGACAAGTCACCTGTCTGGACAAAGTCACTTTCAATTTGCAGCACACTAATTTCATGTCTGTCTCACAACTAGCCTTCCCTTTTGCCTCCAAAGAGGGGCTGGGCTGTATCATCAATCATTCCAGGCCACTACCAGATGTTGGAAACTCCTGTACATTATCTTGGGAAAGCCTAACTTAGGAAAGTCTAATTTCTTTAAAAGACAGGGGAGCAAGTGAGTCACTTTACATACCCTGGCAGTCACATACAAGGCAATGGGTATGTCCAAGAGGAAATAACATCAAGAACTGGCAAGGAATGGCTACAACTACCCGTTCAACAAGACTGGGTCCATGCTAAATGCTACTGCTTTGAAGACGAAACCCCAAGCGCTCATCTCTGTACTACTGCACGGACACAAAAGTTGGAAGCCCATCAAACCCCAGACAAAACGCTTCCGCATGCAAACACATTACAGATGCTGCCTTAGCACCTCTCTAACACACACAACTCCCTCTGCTCCTCTTCTGGATGATTCTCCCCAGGCACACAGACAGCTCTGCACCATGCTGGGAAGGCCGGCAAGTGTCGGTGGTGGCGGGTGCGCCCGGGGACAACACAGCGGCGGGGGGACCCTCGGGGACAAAGCGCAGCGGGATGCGGTGCCCGCGTCTGGCGCGGGCTCTGCCGCCGCGCACGGTGCGGGAGCGACGACCTTCCCTGCACCACCCACTAAGGAGCGCGGGATGACGGCTTCGTAGGGAGGTGAAGAGCATCCCTGGAGAGACGGGGATGCCAAGGAGCGCT
>VWZY01004197.1:1191668-1208534 GCA_013399075.1 Chloroceryle aenea
CCGGCAGTGCGCCAGCGCTATGAGCCCGCCGCTGTGCCCGCCTGTCCTCCCGCCGTGCAGAGTTGGTTCCTCCTTTGCCTGACACCGGGGCAGGAAGCGTGGGGTGAGAGCAGGGGAGTGTGAGCCACGAGCGGCTGCATGCTGGGCTCCCAGCCCCACGGGAGAACGGCCATGGCCAGGCAGGAGAAGGAGTGGGAGCAGGAGCGGGGCTCGGCGGAGCAGAGTGTTGCTGGCATCGCCCGGATGTTTGACTCCCTGGAAGTCACCCAGGCCCGAGCGGGGAGCCTCGCCCGAAGATCTCATCTATGGCCGGCCACCATGGGGTGCAAGGAGCGTTTCCATTCACTGCGGAAGATGGACACCAACAGGAGCGTCAGCCAGGGCTCAGGGAGCTGGGGCAGGACTGCTGGCAGGCTCTCTGCTGGCCCCGGCAGTACTCGAAGGAAGGAGCTGAAGGAAATCCTCCTGCAAAGCAACAAGTCTGGCAGCACCAAGCGGTTTGCCACTGCTCAGAAGATGTCCAACGGCAGCAATCTCCCTGCAGTGCCACACCAAGAGCAGAAGCCTGAGCAGAGCTCAGAAGTGCTGTCCCTTGCCCTGGATCCCCTGGAGCATGAGTGGCTGCTGACAGCAGCCCAGGGTGATGCGGACAACATTGTCAGGCTGCTGGACCTGGATCCCAGCCTGCTGACCAGGAAAGACTTTGTGACAGGCTTCACTGCTCTCCACTGGCTTGCCAAGCATGGCCACTATGAGAACTTCATCCAGGTCATCTCCCATGCTCAGAAGAAGGGCTATCCTGTCAATGTGAACATCTCCACGGCCAGTGGTGGGCTCACCCCCTTGCATCTGGCCGCGATGCAGGGACACGAGCTGCTCATCAAAGTCCTGGTAGGAGCTTATGGGGCAGACACCAGCCGCAGGGACCACAGTGGACGCAAGGCTTGGCAGTACTTGAGGGCAGACACCTCCATGGAGCTGAAGGAGCTGGCAGGTGCCTTGGAGGAGGACTTGGTCCAGCTGTGCTCTCACAACACCAACAATAACTGTAAGTCATCCAGAGAGGCCAGGGCAGGGTGGGACTACATGGATTCCAGGGCCGAGGCCAAAACCCTGTTCTCCTCACGCCTGTCGTCCCTCCGGGCCTTTGTCAGACAGGCATTTGCTTTCTTCCAAAAGCCCTGAAGCTCCCCTGGCCCATTCACCTGCAAACCTGTGCTGAAGAGCAGCCAGAAGAGCCTGCAGGGAGCTGGGAACTTGATGAGGGTCAGCACTCAAAACCTCAGCCAAGTGGGGATTAACCCCCTGCACAGCCACCTTGGCCACCTCGGGTCTCACAGAGTCATCTGGGGCTGTGCTGGTATGAATGTGTGGGGCAATCATGGCCATCAGATGCACTGCCTGGGGACAACCCCTGCAAAACACCCTCCTTTTCCTGGAGGGGGTCTTGCCCCCTGCCCCTGATGATGGGGACTTCTTGCCACAGCCAGCAGAATCCCACGGTGGGGGCTCATGTGAAGGCCCTGCTGCTGGGAGCTGCTCCTCTGACACCCTGCGAGATGCTGGAGTGACCCACCATGAGAGATGGTGTCCTATGCTGGAAGACATGGGTAGACATTAGGGCTGCCCATCTGGGCTCCAGGCAGTCTTGGTGTGTGACCATAGGTGGGTCACACAGCAACTCGGTGACTTGGTTCTCTCACCTGTCAAATGAGACTGTCAGCACTGCCCTCGCTCCCAGCAACACTTGAGGTTGAACTGGTTGTGGTGCCTTGGGTGCCTAGATGGAGACACTGGCAGAATATAATTAAGTAGTTCACAATCATGCCAGAGGCCTGGCACTGAGGTGATGATGGAGAAGCAACTATGACTTCAGTACCAGCCCCCCAAAACACTTCTGCATGAATGTTTCTCTGCTGGCAGGGAGAGCGGGTGCAGCCAAGCAGACTGTGCTGCTGAGCTACAAACAATTCCCAGCTCCCTCTGAGATCCCCAGATCTCTGCCACATGCGCCTGCTCTGGGTTGCTGTTTGTTTGTGACAGACAAAGCTGTTTCTCAGTAGAGTAAGAGCTGGAGTACCTGATTTGCCACTGGGCCCAGAGAAGTCTTTTAAAGTGCAAGACGAGTCCCTCTGTCAGCCCTTCCCTGGGGACCTCTGTCCTGGGGACCCTGAGATTCTCAGTCCCACTGGGGATGAAGTCGGGACTGACACCCAGTGGGATGGCACATGGCAGCTCCCACAGGGACTGGAGTCCAGGAACAGCTCTGGAAAAATGATTCATTGCTCAAAATCATGGAAAAGTTGTTGCTACTGAGGTCACACTGAAAAATGACACTGAGAAACACCCCCACTGCAGCATATCCCTGCACGTACCAGTAACTGCATGAAAAGGTCAAAGCCTCGGCTCAGCCCGTTTGCATTTTGTTCACCAAGTGAAGCTCTGCCCAGCTGGTTTCAACATGCTTTTCACATCCTTGAAGGCCAGGGCTGCTTCAAAATATCTTCAGAAAGACAACAGCCCCTTCCTCTTTTTCATCAGCATGAGACCATTTCTAATCCTTTAAATAGCAGTCCCATTTGAGAAGTGACTCTCAGACAGCAACTGGGGAGTTTCCGTTCCCCATGCCAGAGCAGCAACCCTTGTGGAGACACCTCGCTTTGGAGGAGAGTTGTGGTTTCTTCCCAGATGCCTTTCCAGGGGTCTGCAGAGGTGACCCAGCAACTCAGGATGATCTCTGACCTGGCTGCACAGATGAATTTGCACCTTGATGCAGAAAGACACACTGGTAACTCCCTTGGGGGAACTTGAGCCTATGAGTTTTACAGACCCTGAGAAAGCCCTGTGCTCTGAAATGCTGCTTGGACACTGGAGTAACCCACTCTGCAGTGGACAATACATTGGAAGAACAGCCTCCAGACGAGCTGAGAGTGATCCAGGGACTGGATAGCCTCCAATCCAGGTGACTGAATAGACACATAGATGTGTCCAGAGGTCTTTTTAATCACCGAGCTCAGCAGTGGAGACATACAAACACACAGGGAATGGATTTCATGTCCGCTCTGCAGTTTTTTGTAATGTTTGAATAGATTATGACAATGTAGCTCCTTCCAGCACTTCTCTGGCCACATCCATGCCATGGGACAGCAGGCTGGCTTCTAACCAAGCTGGTCACACCAGCACAAACTCCATGACAAGCACTGATATCAAAACACATGCAATCCTTAGTTCTGGTAACCAAAGCGCTGTTGCTAAGTCGGAGAGGTGCATGTCTGATTAAATACTTTCTGACCTGTTAGGGCTCTGTCACCCTTTCACAGCAGCGTGCTGTAGGGAGAGGGTGTGAGGTGGGATGGCCCTTACATCATCCTCTGAGTAAGACACAGAGTAAACAATGGAATTAGTCGGAAGTTCCTTGAAGGAACCATTTCCTTGGCATTTGTACCTGCGGCTTAGTCACGTTCCACCAGGAAACCTGGACTTGAAAATTCCTTTTGAAAATAAAACTTAACTGGCAAACATTCCACTTAAATATGACTGATTTTTCATACTCGCCTCTCCTTGACGGCTAACCAAACACCCCCTGAAGGCAGCATTTCCCCCATCTTTTAGTCATGGGTTTGGAGCCACATTCTGCTCTGATGCAACTTAGGCAGTCACTTGAGAAGGAGCAAGACCAGAGCTCTACTTCTCTGGGGGGCCTTACAACATACTCATCAATGCCAGTCCCTGCCTTGCAAGGGTTCCTCTCTACAGAGCAAAACAAGGATCTTCTTCAAACGGCAGTACCCTTCCTGCTGCTGTTTGTATTGCTTGCCTCAAATGCCATGCCACTTGCAGTGACCCACCCCTCTGCCTCACGTGGTTTGTTTTCATATAATTTACTTCATACTTTAATGTGCAATTTGAAAAGCAGACAGTCAAATGAGGAAAAACAATACGAGGGGTTATGTTCCAAAGCAGCTCCTTGGTGGAAGCTGCTTCCTTCTAATAAAAATAGCACAGTAATGATAGTAATAGGGACACTATCTTACAAGGAGTTCTATCTATTGCTCAGGAGAGCTTTCCCCCAAATGTCATGAAGAAAACTCTTTTCATTCTCAAGGCCATGAAATTACTTTTTTCCTCTGCAGACAGGTTCTCACAGACACAATGGAAGAGGAACTCTGTGAGCGGCTTTGCTGGCCAGCGGTGGTGATGGGGAGAGGCAGGGGCCAGATTGCAGGGCTCCAAGGCTGGTCTTTGATTCTCAGCAGTGCTGTTATATCCTGAACACTTGTGTCAAAGAGAAGGACACAGTAGGAGTTTAAAAAGCATTGGGGTAAAAGCGTCCGCAGCACGTGGGCCTCTGTTGAAATATCTCTGTCAGTCTTGCTGCTTTCCTGTTGCAGTGACTTACTCCTTCCCCCTGATAACAAACTAGGCTCTTACCAGTCAGGGAAAGAAGCTAAAAGAAACCTCTGAAGTGTCCCGAAGCTGATAAAAATCCCAGTCTTGCTCTCCCATGCGCACAGAAACCTCCAGCACCTCTTAGGAAGCAGAGACCGTCCCAGGCTCTGAGCAGGGTGTGCATTTGTTATGCATTTACACGTGCCTGGCATTTGCTGCTGCCCAGCTTCATTTGATACAATTGTAATGTGGAGATAAATCTATTTACCTTCAACACGAAAAGCAGCAACATCGAAGGTGTGACAACCTGAAGCTTCCTCAGGAAGCTGCCACCCCGGAACTGAGCCACCACAGCAGGGTGAACCCCGAAAATAGCACCAGAGCACTTCACAGCCCTCAGCACCAGGATGGGCTTTGCTGCAGTCACATCTGAGAACTGGCTCACACCTTCGGTTACTGCCCACTGACCAGCGTGTGTCCTAGGCCTGCACTGCAGAAGGGAAAGGAGCAGCAGCTCCAGCGGAGAACGAGAAGTGTGGAGGAGCTGGAGTGACAACCAACGACTCTGAGCAGTTCAATCCCTCCTTCCCTCTCTCCCTCTTTAAAATAGCTGCTAACACCTCCTTTGAGCAACATCTTGTTACTTCCTTTCTGCTGAGAATGGTTTAAATTAAGCTGTATCTGTGGCGGGCATCAAGACCAACTTGGTCAAGCCAGCAGCGCTCCCAACAAAACTCCTGTTATTACGCATTCTCGGGAACAGACAGACATTATGCACTAGTCTTTAGGAGCATTGCATTTTGTAGGAGCTAAATCACTCTGCTGTATTCTTCCCTTTCCTACCACCCAATTCAATCTTTCTTTCATCCCATTATTCCACTGACCCCACTCCCCAGCCAGGACGTAACCCCAGGCTCTAAGGGTTGCCCTGCCCTGGGCCCTATCTGGGAGCAGCTCCTGGTGGTGCAGGAACAAGGCAGTGCCGTTGGCTGACTGCAGGCCTGAGGCTCATCAGGAGCCACCTCCAGCTAACACAGGCGACAGCCTCACCCTGACGCCCAGGTGCAGGATGGGGAGTCTCCTCTGGTGTTCCAGTATCACGGATTGTTCTCAGCTCTGCATTCCTGCTCCTTGGGCGAGTATTTTTAGAGCACTTCTGGGCATGTAACATTCCAGCGTTTGCCCCATGCTGCAGGGCCACCAGGTCCACCACTCCCAGTTCAGGCGCGCTCTTCCATTAGCTCAAAAACACAGCCACGCTTCACCACGTGCTCCACCTGGGATGCTCAAAAGGACCATGGGAGAAAGAGCAGAGGAGTCGAGCCCCTGCAGCTGAGACAGAGGCCAGCCCTAGGAACAGACATGCATCCAAGATGGAAGTAGGATGTTAGAGAGAGTGGCAACTGGGATGGACTTGGTATTGTGAAAGGTTTTGTTTGGATCCCCCTCACCCCCCTGCAGCACATCTCCAATAGCCACCTTACCCCAGGGGAGCATTTTCAGTGTGCTTTGTTTTCCAGCCCCATAAAATGCACCCAGTGGCTACACAAGACACAGCTTTAGCAAATTGTGACAGTGCTGCTTACTTTCCTTAGTAAGAGGCTACACATCTACCAGACACGTTAACCGAGCCTTCCCTGCCATTAAGCAGCAAGAGGCTGGCACTCCAGAGTTACCGTAGCCACAGTGGCCTTTGGCTCATCAAGTGAAGTCTGCCTTTTTCAAACCAGCCTCTAAAAGCCTTTTTTAAAAGCTACTTTAGTTTGTCTAATAAAAGATTTTCTTCAAATGAGCTCCTCTAAAAGCAATTTTAATTTCTAACCCTTTTCTTTAAAAAACAGGTATGCTTTGCTCTTGAAGGTTTATAGTAAATGAAAAGACAGAGCCTGCTCTCTCTGAAGAGCTGACAAGGCTTCTCACACGCAGGGAGATTATACTCATGGTAACAGTTTTTATCCTGTCCCACCACAGATACATGAAATAACTTCAGCCCAGTCATTCAGGTCCGTGTTTATTATTAAGCCTGTACACTGTCAATACTCGTGAAAGAAAGAACACTAATGAACACAGTCTTCGTGGTTCAGATGCAAATTACATTAAGACTTCCCCAGTTGACATCAATATCCCAAACTAGCTTATAAAACAAGCAAACAACCAGACAAACACCGGGGACTGCAGTCCAGCACTACAGAAGGAATCCCTTGGGGGTCGACAGACACGGTACGTATGGGATGCATCAATCTGACACAGAAAGACAAGTGTCATTAGAGTTCCCAGAAGACAGTCTCTCTTACAAGCCCAGTTTGGTCCTTCTCCAGTGTCTCCTTTTGGAGTTGTACCTACAACAGAAGCAGTGTAAATTAGCACACTCACATTTGAAGATCCAAGCAGACTGAAGCCATTCTGAATTAGCTCAACAGGAAAGCACCAAGATCTCTCCTCGGCACTACAGTGAAAAGCTGATGGTAATAATCAGTTGTGCACCCAGGTTTTTGAATTTCCCCGTTTACTTTCCTCACTCACTAACCAACTAGCATGTTGCTGCACCAGAATCTAAACCTCAAAGAGATCAAGACCTTCCAGAGAGACATCAGCACAGGCCTATGAACACCCTACCCTGTGATCTTCTACTGACTGTCTAATGATAATGAAAACTACTTCTGGAATGTAGTTCAGAATCTAAACTAAAAAGTAACTTTTCTGTTCAAAAGATGATGAGCAGAACAGCATACAGAAAAGGTTCTTTTCCAGGAAAGTAAACTCCTTCATGAGCATGCAGTTGTCCACGTTAAGAATAAACAGTTCCACCACTGTGTAGGTGAAACCGAAGACAGTGTTAACAGGGTTACTCTCAGCAGGGAAATGGCAGCACTCCCACAGAATGAAGCGCTGAAATTGCAGCCTGCTTTCGCACGCGGGACGGGTAACACTGACTGAAGTGCAGCAAGACACAAATTTTTGATTCTGCCCTATGATAAAAGTATTTCAAAGTAGTGCAATTTGGCTAAAATGGAACTCTGTTCTAAGTTGGTATCTGGAGGACAAGGATACAGTTTGGGGCAGAGAACACCAATTTTGCCTAGGAAAAAAAAAAAAAAGTTAGGAGAGGGAACAGGACCAGGACCTGGCAGCTGCCTGACAGGAGGCTGTAGTGAGGTGGGGGTTGGTCTGTTCTCCCAGGTAGCCAGCGGCAGAACAGAAGAAATGGCCTCAAGTTGCACCAAGGGAAGTTCAGATTAGATAGTAGGTAAGATTTCTTCACAAAAAGTGTTGTGAAGGCCTGGCCCAGGCTGCCCAGGGCAGTGGTGGAGTCCCCATCCCTGGAGGGATTTAAGAGCTGTGCAGATGTGGTGCTGAGGGAGATGGTTTAATGTAGACCTGGCAGTGCTGGGTTAGTGTTGGACTTGATGATCGTGGAAGGTCTCTTCCAACCAGAGTGATGTTATGATTCCATTTCTGGGCCCTTTCACTGCCTGAGCCAGACACTGCTCCTGACACTCACCTCACTATTTAGGACAAAAAGTAATCTGGGAGAAAGAATCCTGTTCCCTTCAAGTCTAGGGAAGGCAGCATGAGATAAAAAGCTGTCTGAACAGCGCAAGGGACCCAGCTATCCTGGTTGAAGCTTTTAAACCAGAGGGCTCAGATATGCACCACCTTCTGCATGGCTCACATTCTGTGGTCTTACTGCGTTTTCCAATAAACACTGCTTGAAAATAAACACTATAGGCAAACAAAAAGGAGGTGAAAATTAATTCTGCAGTCATGTGACAAGGTTCTTAAACATCCCTTTTTTAATCTCATATGCCCAAACCCTTTGCCCCCTTATGTGCAATCTTCCATATCTCAGAACACCCATGCTCAGTAAGGGACTGTTCCTTGGAAGTGCAGACACCCAGAGACAGGTACGAGAGAGAGCAAAGGTGCCAGGAAGGGCAGTGTCAGAAGCCAAGATAAATATCCATTTATGGAGTAAGTTATCCGCACATACAGTTCATGTTTTCGGTTTCAACATGCCACCACACACCATCTGTAGATACTTGGAGAGCACTGGGATGAACTGAAATGCTACGGGAGGAAAAGGCACGGGAGCCCCACTCTGCCTCAACACAGCAGGCAGCCAGTAGCCGGTGGGGCTGAGCGCCTGCCCGAGCACGACTGGATGGCACTCACGGCCACGCAACTGCGCTTGTGTAAAGGCTTCTACACAATCAGCTTCTGCCTTCAGACCGTCGCGCAGAAGCAGCCTGGTTTAGAGCCTGCGTGGACGCAGCTCCTCGCAGAGCAACAGCCGATNTTTAGTACAAAATCGCTATGGCTAAAATTCGCTAGCTTAGGAGGAGCTGCTACTGGTGAAGTCTTTCTGGGCTGTAAAACAATACTTGAAGTTATGAGGGAAGATGAAGCGGTGCCGAGAGGGCAGGAGATAGGAAAGACATCAGACTCTACAGAAGGGAGAAGGCTGGAAAAGAACAGGGTGCTCAAACCAGCTACACTCGGTTAAAAAATAAGCATTTCAATGTAGGTGGACTTTACATGAGAATTTGTCAAGAAGTATTCCAATATTAAGCCAGCTTATTCATACACTCCAACTTAGTTATTTCTCCAGAGAACCACTGCAGAGGAAGGTCTCTCCCTCCCTCGCACTATTACGGCGATGCCAGACGTTCTCCTCTCGACAGGCCCGAGGGCTCCTGTTCACCGGTACCTCAACCGCCACAGCCTGCGGACCTGCCTGGTGCTAGCCCCACACAACTCAGCTATCACTGCCTCAGGTAGGAGCACCACGCAACGAAGCGACACCGGCGTTAACTCCGGGCAGCTTCCAGCTTGCTCTGCTTAAGTGCATCCAACGCTGGCTCCCATCGCTTTACAGTAGAGCGCTGGCTTTAGATCCAGGTGTCATCTCCTNTCCTCGCAGAGCACCAGCCGATCTTATTACCTGATCTTATTGCCCGTTTTCATGCGAATCCATTGCGGGATGGGCCGGTTCTGCTTCTGCTTCTTGGCGAGGAAGCGTTTGATCTTGAATGTCTTGTGAGACGACTGGAAGAGAGAGTAGCAGTTAGTCCCACACGGCAGCTGCCGCACAGCCCCGGCTCGCAAGGCAGCTCCGCCGGGCCGGCCCCACCGCGGGAGCTCCGCCGCAGTANCACTCGGTTAAAAAATAAGCATTTCAATGTAGGTGGACTTTACATGAGAATTTGTCAAGAAGTATTCCAATATTAAGCCAGCTTATTCATACACTCCAACTTAGTTATTTCTCCAGAGAACCACTGCAGAGGAAGGTCTCTCCCTCCCTCGCACTATTACGGCGATGCCAGACGTTCTCCTCTCGACAGGCCCGAGGGCTCCTGTTCACCGGTACCTCAACCGCCACAGCCTGCGGACCTGCCTGGTGCTAGCCCCACACAACTCAGCTATCACTGCCTCAGGTAGGAGCACCACGCAACGAAGCGACACCGGCGTTAACTCCGGGCAGCTTCCAGCTTGCTCTGCTTAAGTGCATCCAACGCTGGCTCCCATCGCTTTACAGTAGAGCGCTGGCTTTAGATCCAGGTGTCATCTCCTCCTGACCACATGACTCATTTATTATCGTACTTAAGGCCATAAAGTCTTTCTAGTTTGCAAAAATTCTCTTCTCTGTTGTAGTTAGATGCTGGGAAAACAAATTGAAATAACTGAAAATACAATGAGAACATATTTCAAATTCCGAATCTACAACTGAGGTTCTTTAACCAGAAACATCCAACAGCACAATGCCCCCTTTTCTTCCTTTGTTCCTTCTTCGCTTCGAAGGCACTTCTGGATTGCGTAGTACATGCTCTTTGGCTGCACAGACAGTCAGAACACATAAGGCTGGCACGCGAGTCACTCCTCTTCCTTCGTGTTACTGGTCTCACTCTCTGGTTTCTTATCCGCTCCCTGATCGGTGGGTTTTGCAGCACTGTCTTCATACTGACACAATCGGCTTCGGCTTCGAGCTCCTGGCTGGTACAGCTGCATTGCTGGACGATCCTGAAATAAATCAAAATTATTTAGACTCTTTCATAGCCCCGTGATATCACGGCTATTATGGTATCAGTGATACTAGAAATAGCTCAAATGCAAACTTTTCAACGTGTTCCACGTTAAATTACTCCACCATGGTGGCAGTGTGACTTCAACTGTCTCAGAGTGAAGTTGTCTCTGTTGTACGGAAACACCCCTCCTCAAGCCACAGCGAACACTGCACGTAGCTGAAGTTATTTGTAAAGAGCTTCCTCTTGAGATCAGCTCAACCTCTCTCACAGGGAGGCCAACTTCAATGCTCCTTTAAAACCACTTTCATTTGTACTCTATTAATGCCTTAAATGACATGGAAAATTTGCACACCGATGCTGCAAAAACAGATTTGGAGAGTATATAAAACTAAATGCAAGACATTTCCTGAATCTACAGGAGATTTTCTCTCCTATTCTGCATGTAGCAGTCCTGTCCCTATTTCGGGGGAACCTGTTCCATCAGAGATGTATTTTCAGGTGCGTATAGCATCAGCAGATGCAGGCAGATTACTGATACTCTATCAACGCCTTAAAGTACAGCCTATGGCTTAAGTCAGCAAGTGCAATGGGATCAGTGTCTTTACAAGTTAGCCCATGGCATCTTGGCTTAATTCCTACACAGTCACAAGAAATATTATGAACAGTTTAGCAGAGTTTAGTGGCCAAATGGGCAAGCTTTCTAACAACAGCAAAGACTGTTACCAGAACAGATAGAATTTTCAACAGAGAAACCACATGGTTCTTTTCCCTGAAGTGCTTTTATCCTAAAAACCACAAAATGGTCCCTGTGAATCAACACAAATTTAAAGAAATCCAGCACCTTGTTTCTGATACGATCCCTCTTAATTGTATCCTCTTTTTTATCATCTTTGGTTACTTTCTCAGATTTGTCCATGCTGCTGGTAAAGTCTGTAAGATCACTTTTCTTTCCCTTTTCTCTGAGTAAGTCTCTCTCCTTTTTCACCTCTTCCTCTTTTCTTCTAAAAACCTTCTCTTTCTCAAAGCGCTCTTTCTGCCTCCGACGCTCCTCTTCTTGGCGTCTCAGTTTCTCCCTCTGTGCTCTCTCATATTCTCTGTCTCTTTCAAAATCTCTATCTCGGTCCCTGTAGTCCTTTACACACTCATCTTCTGATCTGTATGAAAACAAAACTGAAAATTAAGCTCAAACGATTCATCAGACAGAGCTGGGAGATCAATGTAATACTGGTGTAAGTTTGCAATGCGGAGATGACACTGGCAGGTTCTAGGGAGCTTTTGGGAAGCTGTAATAACCCAAGTCATGCATGATAACCAGAGATGACAGCGACTGCTAGCATTTCCTAGCCTTCTACTCACACAGCTGGCGGAGTCTCCCCTGGCTTTGGAAAACACCTGAATTTCTCTCTCATCTCTATTTCTGACATGGCAGAACTGAACCTTGAACAGATCACAGAGCTGTTGAGAATGACACTTCCCACTTTGACCTTTTACAAGACATAAAGGGACTAGGAACTGGAGTACACCTCTCCTCGTGCCATGGTTATCACTCTCTCATTGTGAGGACAGCGCTCACAGCCTGTTGCAGGTCACCTACACCTGGGCTTCTTTGCAGAGTTTCTACAGTGAGTTGCAAAAAAATAGTGAAATCTGTCCACTAGTGAAGAATTGCCAGGGAACACACACAGCTTTTGGTACTCACAGGGCTGTGCACTGCCACAGAGAACACATCCCATGCCTTAGAGCAGAAAAATAATTTGAAAGGAATTTCAAAACACGGTCATGGCAGAGCAGCCCAAGCCTCAGTACGATCAGGAAACAAGTTATATATACATATATATATTTATAGCAAGTACTAGAATACTTTTTTGCCTTCTCTTCTTTTGTCTCCCCATCAGATCGTTTGGCAGATGCACTACTCGCATTTTTTTCCTCCCTCAGAGATTCTTTTTCCAGTTTCTTGGATCTTTCTTTTTTCTCCAAGTCTTTTTCATCTTTTTCAGGCTTCTTAAGTAGCTACAAAGAAAACAGAAGTCTCAACTAAAAAGCTCACTCTAATCATATTGTCTGGCACAACACCGAAATTGCAAAGGAACCACAGTCCAGTAAGAAATAAACATTAAAGTAACATTACTGCAAGTGGCAGTATTTCTACGAGCTGGAGTGTATGAGTAAGCGTAATCCACACAGACTAGGATTTTTCTCCTAAAACAGGGCATTTTAGAAAGCTTAAAAATAAGTCTCCATTCCATAGTGAATTCACAATTCTGTTTACCGCAGCATGTACAACAGTCACGTGACAAAAGCTTTAAATATTGCTATGAAGCATTACAGCATGTAAACCTTTACAACGCCTAATATTGCAAGTTACAAAAACATGGTAATCTACTAACACCAAACTCATGTGATTCTCCACACAATACTCAAAGCACATTTTGAGAGACTGATATACAAATAATAGGGGAAGGGAGTGTAACAGTTTATAATAAAGAACTGTTCTAGACCTTAATCTTTGGTTCTTCTTTTGATCTGTCTCTTTCTTTTTCTGGGCATCTGTCTACTTTCTTCAGTTTTTCTGCTTCTTTTCTCTTCCTTCTCTCCTCCTCTTTCCATTTTCTTCTTTCTTCTTCTCTTTGTCTTTTTCTTTCCAATTCTCTCCTCCTCCTTTCCTCTCTTTTTTCTTCTCTCAGTCTCTGCGTGTGTAAAAGCAAAGAGAAACAGTGTATTCCCACACTAGAAAACCTCCCTTTAAGCCTAACAATATACCCTGCCCGAAAGTCATAAAGTATTTTATCACCAAATAACTCACCACAAACCTGCCCCCATTATACAAGAAGTCCTATCATCTCTATTGTTCCATTGTCAACCTGAACCTGTTAGGGCAGCATTTCATTTTTTGTTTCCCCTCTCTCACTTAATTTGTATTGTCATTAAAAATAAAAAAATAAATCCAACCACAACCACAAAAACACCACACCAGCCTCAGCCTTTATAATTCTAAATAAATCCACTCCATCTGTGATTTTTGCCATGGCTAAAAGTTAAAATGAGATTATGTGCTAGGAGAGAGTTCATCTACAAGGACCTCAGCCATAACCACATTCAAAATGAAAGCATTAAAGCAGAATCTGGTTTGGCAGTGCTACAGGGACATTTAACTGATCAGAACACGCACCAAGTGCCACCATTCCTACAAAGGCCAGCGCTCTAGTAGTTCAAAAATATGTGAATCCCTTGTTAACAAATAAGTTGAGTCAAAAGCTTCTTCCAAAAGGGCAGAAACCTATCAATACAGACACGTTGCAATGTACACACTCATGCTTTAAATGAGCAAACTGTACCCATGAGTGACAAGAAGATGCTGGAGAGAAGTCTTACCTGTTTGTTTTTCAAGAAGTTCAATAAAGGAGTAGTCTTTTTAGCTAGAGAACACATAAAAAAGATGTAAACAATTTGCCTTATCCAATATTGCAATAACTATAACAAAACCCCTATACAGAATGAAGAAGGCTTATGAATTATCCAGCCTACTCCAATCCTAGCCCTGAACAGTGCCAGCTGTGAGGACTCTATCAGAAAAGTTCTTTAGGACGTTAATATGACATCCAGTACCCCCATCTGTTAAGGGACATTCAGTTGGCATTAAAGTGAGAGAATCTGGGAAAAACCCAAGATACCTGTAATGCACTTAAAGAGCTTTCTCTGGTCACTTTTGTCTATTTTACCCAACCACAGTTCTCTCAACTTGTGCCTGCTCACAGCACTTGGCATTAAACATCACTGCACCCCACTGAAAAGCAGCCACTTTGCAGTGTAGTCTGACTAACAAACATCTGACTAGCAGCTTAAAACAGGAAGGGAGGTTAACATATAAAACTTAAATCTAGAGATGATTTTGAAGCATGGGAGCAAAATATAATACACTGAATAATAGCCTAAAGGTTTAACAAACACCAAGCAAGCACACAAAAGAATTCAGTCTCCTCAAGGTTGAGAAATCACAGCTTCAAATTATACCCCATACATTTCTTTGTGCTCCAGGAAAATGTAACTACAGTACATATATTTCCATACCTATTAGCTCTTTGTTTCTTGCCTCTATTTCCTCCAACAAAGTTTCAGGAGTGGAGGTTAATTTTTCATCATCTGCACTGTAACTTTCCAAAAACTTCTTGTACTCTGGATCTACAGGGGAGGGGAAAGGGGAAGTGGGGAAGAAAAAAAGGGAGGGAGGAAAAAGAAAGACTGATTGTAGCATGAAAAGCATCTGCATTGCGCACTGCTGGAAGTCTGGGTTAGATTTGCATAAGCTCTGTTGCTTGTATGCCACCTTCTCATAAGCTGGCAGCTCTCAAATGAGCTGCTGCATTATCTTTGTCTAGGGCAAGCGTATTTAATAGATTTGCAGCTGATGAAGCAGTGCTACCAAGCTTCACATACAATTAAGCTAACATTCTACTGATAAACTACAGTGTCACAGTAACAACATTATAGTAAAATAACTGCTAGGGCTTTCAAATCTACACATGCAAACCAAACTAGCTGGCCTTTATACCGTCTTCGATAGTTCCAGTTTTGGCATCCTTTTTCTTACTCTTCTTTTTTGCTGCTTTTTGGAAAGGTGCAAACTCAACTATGGCAGCATATTCCTGACCTGTTAAGAGAAGAGAGAAAAATCCATTAAAAAAGAGATGACACAGATATGAAGTTGAGTATATTGTCCATGTCTAAAGCTGGAAGATAAGCCTCACAAGAAATATGCAATACTAGAAGACACTACCTGAGCAGCATAAAAAAAAAATCTTGTATTTTGAAAGCCATTTAATTAAACAAACATTTTTAGAGGCAGGAGAACTCACAAACTAAATACTCTCGCTATTTTAGCAAACAGCAAAATTCACAGACTCACAACAACAAGGAAATACTAAATCTGAGTCTGCCTGTAACTGTCAGTGCAGCCACCTCAGCTGCACCACACATGCAGTACCCTTTTCCTACAGACTGTGCATCCATTGTGCAAGTAGAAGAGTCTTTAGGTTAATACAACCGAGGCAAATCTCGATTTTGACAAAACACAATAGAATGCAACACACTGCAGGCAGACAGTTAAGGTTTTATCTTTTGACAAAAATGTTACATTTACAGCTGCACAAATCCAGCATTGCTGTTGGGTATGGCAGCCACAGTGTGCTGGTACACAGCAAACCAGCTGTGTGAAAGATCGAGGTGTTAGTACAACCTTATCATGCAATCCTCATAAATAAGGAGGAATCTTGTGGGCAGAGTTTTGCGTCACCTAGAACACCTGGCTGGATAAAATGTAAGACACGCACTTGAAACAAAGTTCAAGGAGAAATCCTTGGCCTACTAAAGCCAGAACTTTAGCTCTGGTCAAAGCTTTTGCTAAAGATGTAAATTTAAGGTCTATCAATGAGAGACTAACAACTCTTGGTGCTGCCCCGTGTAAGCAGTTTTGAAATGAAAAGTTTAAAAACACGAGAGGTACCAAACACCTAATGTTGATTTTGGAAAATAAGCAGTGACTAAGTGCTCAGGTGCTTAACCAATGAATTAACCAAAATATTTGTTGATTAATGTCTGCAGAGAGCAGTCACTTTCACATCCTAGACTGAAAAGAACAAGCTATTTCCTTTAATGAATTAAGATGACTCCTCTAGAAATCAGAACAAGTAATAATTGTAATTAAAACCTGACCAAACAAGAAGTGACACTGTTCGAAGTGCACCGAACAGGTGAGGGTGACACCATTAAGCTCAGCTTCATTTAGCTTGGTCAGGGTCACCACTTACACACTTCTACTTTTCAGACTTTAGACTCGGGTATGACAACACAAGTATTAGCCTCTGAAATGTAACAACTGGGCTTATATTCCTACCCCTACTGCCTTGATTTCCACTTATGTAATACACAATACTTTAGAAATGCACCTAATCAATTTAGATTAATTTCCACAAAGCCTGAGACATTGTCTTTGTTCTTCAAAGTACTGCATGGTGTTAATTTAAGGCCCTACAACCAAACAACTCAGAAGCTGCATGTTAGGCTGTTGACACCCATCCCTCCAAAACCCAACCAGCACACTGCCCACACGCCAGGAGAGATGCAAACCTACAGCCGAGCACTGCTCACTTGCCTTTGTGATCGACAAAAACATAGCCGTCAAAGCGATCCCTGAAGAGGACTATGTCTTCCTGGTTTTTGAAGTTGATGTAGGCTCTCGAAAACATATGAGGGTACAAGCTGCAGAAAGACAAGACCGAGAGAGCCAGGCTGATGAGGCAGCAGCACCTCCCGGGGCCAGCCCAAGGCTGGCGGTGGTGGCAGCTCTCGAGAGCCGCCTGGGGAGGCCCAGCAACCGTACCTGGAGTCGTTGGCAAAGAACTCGAAGTAGTCATGCTCGGGCAGGGGCTGGAGATGCTCCTCCAGCTGCTCCTTC
>VWZY01004197.1:1223765-1257608 GCA_013399075.1 Chloroceryle aenea
CCGGCGGGCGGGGTGCTCTCGGCCTCTGCATCTCGTCCTGCCCTGCCAGGAGGGTGGAAATAAAGTTTTAGGAGTGAAATTAAGGACTCGGAGCCTTTGATTCGCTGTCCGTGTACGTTGTTTGTTTTTCGTCATGCTGGGTGGCATGGAATGGGAAGTGCCCATAGGTGAGTTAGTTTGACTTCATAGATTTTTTTTTGTTACCGTGCTGCCTTAGTTACTTGGTTTCAAACACAAAGTAACCTTTGAGGAGGGGTTTAAAAAAATAAATAAATAAAAAGAGAGTTTCTTCTTCGGGCCGAGGAAGTGAAGTATCAATAGCATTTTCATTAACTAGAGTTGACTGGGAATGTATAGATGCACAGAGTTTGTGGTCTGGCCCATAAATAACCTAGGTATTATCAAGTTTTCTCTTAATTTACCAAATATTTTCACAATTAAAATGTTTAATGCTTTTTGAGGGATCTGACTCTTGCATCTTCTTGGTTTTAAAATTTACCATTTGCCGTTGAACCAGATAAGCAGTTGTTGCTCTATTCCTTGTGCTGTAGGAATAGAGGATATATCCATAATTTCACATAACTTATGTAGAAGGTGAAGAGTCAATTAACAATAATAAACAAACTTGCAGGGTCCTCTAGTGTATAACCTTAGGAAAATATCTCCAATTTGTTTTTAGTAAAGAAGGAATAAACGCGGGACCGTCACACACAGGACTGCAAATATGTGCTTTTACTAAATTGATGCCTTTTACTTTCTTTTTGTAGGAATGGAGGGGAAAAAAATGATTTCTGCAACAGACACACAGTATTCTAATGTGCTCCTTCAGTCTTTGAATGAACAACGTGGCCATGGGCTTTTCTGTGATGTTACCGTCATCGTGGAGGACCGGAAATTTCGAGCCCACAGAAACATCCTTTCAGCCTCAAGCACCTATTTTCACCAGCTTTTCTCAGTGGCTGGGCAAGTGGTTGAACTGAGCTTTGTAAGAGCAGAAATTTTTGCAGAAATTCTTAACTATATTTATAGTTCCAAAATAATCAGCATTCGATCAGATTTACTTGATGAACTGATCAAATCGGGGCAACAGCTGGGTGTTAAATTCATAGCTGATCTGGGCGTAGCTCCATCAGAAGGAAAAACCATGCTGAGTGAGGTCAAAGATGGTGCTTCAGAAACTTCCACTTCTACTCCAAGTCAAAAGGATGCTGAAACCCAAGTACCTGTAGTAAGGCCAGAGAGTCAAGAGGTAACGGATGGGATGCCGGTTATAACACAATCCTTCTCCTTACACGGCATAGAATATGAGACTACAAAAATTACGGTGAGCGATTCAGATGATGAGGATGATGATGTAATTTTTTGCTCTGAGATTGTTCCTCCAAAAGAATGTACTAAAGATACAAGTGCTGCAACCCAGAACCAGCCTTGCCCAAGTCCAGCTGGAGTTTCTGACCAAAAATCATGTGGCAGTGGCGTCTCTCCCCATCTGACGAGCACCACAGCAGCTCAAAAACTCACTTCATCTGCTAGTCAGCTAAGCCCAAACCAAACACAATCAAGTGCCGAGTCACTTGTCTCTGCAGCACCACAGCATTTGACTCCTAATATCATTGTGCTAAATAAGCCTCTGCTGAACTCATCGCTCAGTGCCAGCTCCTCGCATCAAACGCATGTGACCCCTACAATTAACTTACTTGAGGATAACCAGCAGCTGCCTAATAAAGGCTCCTTAGCTGAAGTGGGTACAACTGCTGTTGATGATGAAGTGGTTGTTGAAGATGACGTCGATATCATTAGCTCCTCTAGTCCTGGTTCAGTCAGCAGTAGCTCTTTGGTTCAGCAATCTTCTGCACCCAAGACAGCAACCACCGAAGGATCAGGTGTACAGAAAAAACAGGTGGTTACATTTTCAGAAGAGCCATTTTCTAAACCCGGAGAATTTAAAATAAAAATCTCTGATGTCCTTACTGGAAACAACAAGGAATTCAGTCCGGGTGTAGCACCAAAGCATGGGGCAGAAGGGCAGAAAATCATAACGTTAGATACGGCGACCGAGATAGGCGGCTTATCGACGGGCTGTAAGGTTTATGCAAATATCGGCGAGGATACGTATGACATAGTCATCCCTGTAAAGGGCGACGCTGAGGAAGGCGAAGCCAAGCCGGAAGAAACGCCCAGAACGTCTGGTGATGATTCTCCAGACAGGAAACGCATGAAAGTAAAGCACGATGACCACTACGAGCTGATAGTGGATGGAAGAGTCTACTACATCTGTATCGTGTGTAAGAGATCGTACGCCTGTCTGACGAGCTTACGGAGACATTTTAACGTGCACTCCTGGGAGAAGAAGTATCCCTGTCGATACTGTGACAAAGTTTTCCCTCTCGCCGAATACCGTACCAAGCATGAAATTCACCACACCGGGGAGCGAAGGTACCAGTGCTTGACCTGCGGCAAAACTTTCATCAACTACCAAATCACAGCCTCCCACATAAGATCAGTTCATAGCCAAGACCCTTCTGGAGATACGAAGCTTTATCGGTTGCACCCGTGCAGGTCGCTGCAGATCAGACAGTACACGTACATCACTGACCGCTCCAGCAGCATACCGGTGATAAACAACGGCGGCATCGTTTACCGCGTTGGCACGGGGAAGGATGGCACTGAAGGAACAACGTCTAACCCTCCAGCCAAACAGATTACCTGGGATGACATTTTCGTTCCACAGGGAAATGAAGCAATTTTTAAACAAAATCCATCAGAGGGAAGTACTGAGTTTGAGTTCGTAATACCAGAATCGTACTGAAATGCATTAAATGCTGGGGGGAAAGGATTCAGTACAGAAATATTGCAGCTGTTTTAAACAAACTGTTAAAATCACAAATGTTAAAGTGAAAACAAATGTTAAAGTGAAAACAAGTTAACTTGTTCTCTCAAGTCATGAAATGGTAGCAGTTAGATGGATCACTAGTAGCTGCAAAGTGATTTCTGAAAGTGATTCATCTGGAATTTTACTTAGAGAATAAGACATTTCCAAGGAACTGGCTGTGTTTGCTGATATGTTCATCAAAACATGGGGATTTGTATCTTGAAAAGGTAAAATTTCTCCTAAAGACCTGAAAATCTTTCATCCAAAGTAATTAAGGTATTTCCTGTGCCCATACTTACTATGTAAACCCTTTCTTTCACGTTAGCACTTCAATGCAGAATTCTGTTTCGACATTAACCAAGAAACCAGATTTATCATTGTAGTCTCTTAAATATGGAACCATTTAAGAAAAAAATTGAAAATCCCAACAACTCATCTATTTCTGTGAACAATGCATTACTGTGCAGGGGTCCAAAATAGCTGGTCCAGTAGTTTGGAGTAGCATACTTTTGAACTAGCGTCTTAGTTCTGCTTTTATAAGCACTATGAATCATTATGTCTTCATGCAAATAGTCTTGCCAACAAGAGACACTCAGTTAGGCCTGACTTGAAAAAACTTTATATGGCGAGCAGAGTATTCCGTGTCTGGACCATTATATTTTGCAGTGGTGGTGGGGAGAGTTGGTGGAAAAAACACCAACCACCAAAGCCCACACAGCTCATTAGTGAAGAAGCTTAGAACACTTAGGAAGGAGACAATTTGCCTTTTTAAAGCTTGAGGAATAACGTTAGGTGTTCTTTCTACTGAAAAGATGTCATTAGTTAGTTTGGAATAAAGTGCTGTTTGTTTTTATGCTCTTCAAGAAGGGCTTCAGCCTGTATTTTAAAAAAAATGGTAAAAGTTAATACTTTTGATCTTTAGCTGGAAGCTTTGAAATTCTCAGAACTGAAACATTTGATTAAGTGCTGTGTCTGTTCAGCACAGAGACTGCTGAGGATCTGGTATGCCTATTTGGATAGATCTTTAGGTGAAACAAGGATTTGGATTTTTTTCTTCCCACTTGTAGGGTGTGTACGAGAACTACACCAACAATCCAAACATACCCTCCATCCACATAATCCAAAGTATCATTTCTCTGCAGCTGTCTACTTGTCATCTATTTTCAGTTTTGGGTTTATTTTATTGTCCTTTTTTTCTCCTTGCAATTGGTATATCTTTAGGCACTTAAAAGATGAAACAGATGTCCAACTGGGACTGGAAACAGTAAATCTGAGAAAAACAAACAGCAGTTTACTGGAGACATAGCTTAGCATTTCAGGTTTAGTGACTTGTTGAATTTTTGTAAATGATAATGTGAAAACTGCTCAAGTTCTAGCGATGACTGAGAAAGATTGTTGTGCATAGTAGTAGTTAGCTATTGTAACCTTTCATTGCTTAAATTGCAGTTAAAGGGTTTTCTTTTTCATGTTTTAAGCATCTTGATCCTCTGACCTTCAAGGTTGAGATTTTAGACATACAGTGCTCTAGACAGAAAGACATTTCAATGGTAAATGGTTCAAATACAACTTGAGCTATAGAAAAGGGTACCAGAAATCTCTCTGAGTAACGCTGGGAGAAAGGTGGATTTACCTTATGCATGTCATGCTCAGCATTTCTGTTTTGTAGGCCAAGAACATGATCCACATGATTATTTCCAGATCATATGGCAGACCCCCTTTGAATAGAATGGGGGGGGCTGTCAACTGTTACAGGTTGGACGTTATCTGAGATGGCATTTCAGCAGTCAAACATAGTCCTGCAAGGCCAGGAGGATTGATTGTCTGCGGTAGCACAGGTCGCTGGGCGTAGCTGGCCGAGTGCTGTACTGAGAGTTCCTGGACTTGTAGATGAGAAAAATACAATGTTATTTTTGTTACTGATGTGACACATCTGGAATTAAGCATATATTGCAAAGTGTACATTCAGTAATAGTGAAACATAATGCTATCAAACATGTGCTGCTGATGTATTTAAAACCTTAAATTAAACTGTGCCTACTAAAGGTCTCTTTTTGGAGGAAAACTGGAAAATTAGGGCTTTGTAACTATTTTTGCTAGAAGACTCGTGCTCGCATGTGTCTCAGGGTCTTCAGTTTTCCTTGGAAGTGATTTTTTGATATCCAAAGTTCAGAGGTCATGTAAAGCATTTTTTAATTTCACTTCCAGTATTTATTGGTTTGGAAACATAGTAAATCCATTCTTTTAAAACTTTTTATGGGGCCATGAGCTTTTTATATTTAGATTTCTGGCTATTGCACTTAACATTTGTTTGGGGTTTTTTTTGTTGTTGTTCTGTCGTGATTTTTTTTTTTTTAAACTCTTAGCTTCCATTTTAACTTAATGAAAAACCTTCTGTAAATATTAAGAAATTGGCTTTCAGGTAATAGAAGAAAAAGATTGAATCTGAAAAAGCATTTATATAAAAAAAAAATGTCAACAGAGTATGGTAGTAAACCTCACTGTCATTTATATACATATAAAAATGTTAATGGATCTGCTGCAAAATATGATAATGGTGGCTGCATCCTCACTGTATGGTTTCTCTGGAGATTCATACCATAGCATTCCAGTATGTGAATTAAACCAGTATCGAGCTAACAACTGACTGCTTATTTATTTTGTACTGTTAAGGCATGCAGCTTACAAAGGTGCAGAAGCTGATGACTATATACATTGAACACTGAGTTCTACAGCTATTGCATAGGAACTGGTCCATGTGAAACACTTATCATTTTTGCCAGATCTGTAATGTATATAGTTGTACAGTCTTTCCTTAACATACTTTTTAAAGTTGTGTTCTACTTTTCATTAATCAATACTTGATATTAGTTCTTAGAGCTTTCTATGGCACAAATAAAAAAGTTTAATTCTAAAGATGTGTGGAGTCTTTCTTTTCAGTGACACCTCAGCTTCTACACTCTAATGTGTTAGATTACCCACGGTTTATAGCTTCCTTTTCCAGGTCTCTGGGAACAGCAGGGAACCCCTGAGGGCAGGCTAAAGTGCTTTTATTTGGGGCTTAGGGCCTTTGTTGGGCATTTTCATTTGTTTGTTGGGGGTGTGTGGGTTTTTTTTGTTGTTTGTTTGTTTTGCTTTGGTTTTGGTTGAGCACTTCACTTCCCAAGAAAGCAAATTAGCTGAAAAACTCCACTGTATATTGTGAGCTCAATGTTGTGATATTTCTTCCTTGCAGAATAGGCAGAGCTGCTGAGCAACAGTCTGTCCAACTCCTACTGTCATTGCAAATGAGCTAGAAATCCAGAAAAATGTATACAGTGACCAGTGCCGTGCACCTCAGCTAATCATGGTTAGGGCTCCTCTTCCTACCAGGCTGATGACAAGTTATGGTTTGGAATAATGAGATTATTGCTGAACCGTGGCTAACACGGAGAAAAATCAGTTAAGTAGACTTCTTATTACAGGTATGGAATGCAACTTAATAAACAAACATATCAGATGATGGTTTAGTTGCCTTTATCTCCTTGGCATAGAGTTTCCACCTACTTCTGCTAACATCAAAGAGCAGCTGACATCATCAGGACAGAATTAGGCCCAAAGTAATACAGTAAATATGAAAGTAAGTAAAGGAAACACTGACACTGCAGTGGCTGGATTATTTGTCTCTGTGTCAAGGAAAAAAATAAATCAGCAGTAATGACTTTAGAGTGGCTGAAACCATGGCACCCTGTTATGTGGGTAGAACTGCAGAATTATGAAGTGTGGGGGCATCTGGAGCTTTTAAAAGCAGAGTTTAAAAAAAGGTGTCTGTCTAATCCTGCTAGGAACACCAGTTTCCAAAATAGCAAACACGGGGGGGGTTCTTAATTTTTTGTTTCCAAAATGCATGATGCTATTATGCTGGAATTCCTCAACTAACATTAAAGATGCTGATAAAACAGGAAAGTTACTAAAATGTCAAATGCAATTTATAAATGTTTACAAAAGTCACAATTTTATTTAACTTTGGTAAAGTAATAAAAGGGTACATGAGCCACAATCTTGACATTCTCATAAGAAATGATGAGTACAGAGCGGAATGTTGCATTTACATTAAACGCTTACTTTTACTCAAGCTGAAGGAAATGGGTAGTTCAACAGAAAATCCCACCAGTAATTTTTCAAAGGTGAAAATGGACTTGGCCTTTTATAGTGAATTTAAAGCAGCAATGTAATTTTTACTTAAATATTCCTTAGGGGAAAAAAAAATAAATTTGGATAATTTCCTAAATTTAGTATTTGTCAACTCAAAACAAGTGACACAATCATTTCCTAATTGTTTCTCTACTAAGAAGTTTTGTTCCCCTCATGAATTTCTTAGTCCTGTCCTGTAGTGTCCCCTAGTCCTAGCCCTATTTAGTTGAGAGGCACAAATGGTAGAGTCCGTTTGTCAGAAGTGGGACAGGACTGTTTGCTTTTATTTCGAAGATGTGGCAATAAAATGTTTTCTGATATTTATGTGCCCTTCTGAATTTGCGGAGACTTTTATCAGAAGTACTGTCTATTTTGAAATTGTCCATGATCTCTTTATCAAGATTTAATTCAGGATAATGTAATATAAAATCGATGATGCCCCAAATTTATAGGAGCGGCACTTCAACAATCTGTAGTAAAACAGAATGTCACCAGGACGTGTTCTGTATACACTACTGCTTTAAATCCCATGACCTGTATCCCCTTCTCCAGCCATTTCTTTTTCTTTGTTACCAGAGAAAAGTTACACTTGCTTCTGGATAAACAGTGTTACCCTTTAGCTTGCAATACACTGATCGGTATTTGACAGTGGAAATGACAAGGTTAACACACAGCCTAGCCTAAAGGCTTTGCAAATGCATAGGATTAAAATCAGCATTATAAAGAGTGGGTCTGCTTTGAAAAGTGAGATCAGAGACTAGTGTTTGTTTTTCATGGTAATAGCATTTCTTTTACTTTTTTTAGATTAAAAGTAGAGAGATGCCATAGTTTAAAATCAAACCGGATTCCACCCCTGCCCAGCATGTATTCCACTTCTACATTCTGAAAGATAGATTTAGCTTTTAGGTTCCTTTTTGTCTGCATCACTTGAAAGTAAAGGTAAACAAATGAGGATTAGAGTCAACAATCTGATGCCAAGGAAATTAAAGCTTTAGGAAATAAGGAGTAAAATGTCAATACCTTATTTTTATCCCTGAAGTAAGCAGTGGAAAATGCTCAGGCTTAGCATCTCAGATCTGAATGCTGTCATCTGAAATCACTTCCTGGAGTAGACCCACACTTTACAGGACAGTGTGCCACATAACAAAGCTGACCTTCTTTTGTTATGCAGGATGCATGCAAGATCTGTTGGAATCTAGATCAATCAGCACAGTCATCAGCTGAAGATTAAATGAGAGTCACAACAATAATTGCAATTTCCTATCAGTTTCATTCTATATTACAGGGTGTTGAATTTTATCCACATGAGACTTACATCTTAGAGAACTAGTTGTGGATATTCCTTATGTGCAGCCCCTAATACAGCTACTCAAACAGTGCTTATTCAGGGTGCCATTAAAGAAGTTGAAAGCACAGCCTTAAAAAATTATTCCCAACCAAACAGAAGGATACAAAAAATAAAATCATGTTTTCACTGCACTGTTTCAGTGACTTGTGGACAGTTCCTGATGCTCTTTATTAGGAATACAAGGAAGATTTAGGCAGTGCAACCACCCAAACTGACTTCAGCATTACTTAGACAGAATTCAGAGAGACAACTGTATTTCACCACCTATCTTAAGAAGCATCCTGAAATAAAAACAGCTTGCCTATTAAAGCTCTTTCCCTCAAAAAAACAACATTCCATTTGTTTTGCTACACATACATGAAAATATCATACATTATCTCTTTTCAGTAGTGTGAAAGTTTATGACACTGTTGCAGTTCCCCTTGAGATTTTTCCAGTGCATAGACCGTAACCATCAAGCTACGTGAACTAGGTTCTGCGGACCCCAAAAATCCCAGCACAAGGACCCCAAGGACAAAGAAAACAAACATGAAGTTGAGCTGTCTGCAAACGCCATCACCTTAAACAGACTGATACTCTTTGGCAACTACTGATCTTGGCTACCCTTACCTCAGCTTGGCACAAGATGGAGTAAGGCAGAGCAGAATCTACCACCAGTGTTGTTATCACTTTATTAAAAACCAAGGGCTACACAAAACTTGTGGTAAAACAAGGGGGCCGAAAATTAGGTCACCCACTGCTCACCGACACTGCAAAACATCAGCAGTGTGTCCCCTGCCTTGTACTCCATCGTTAAACCTCCGAAACAAGTCTCGCAAGAAAGAACAGTCCGACCTAGTATTTGTATTTGCAATCATCTTCTCTATCCTCCTGCTCCCTCCCACAGTAAAATATAAATACAAAATGTTCACGATTATTTCAATGGTAGGTTTTTTTTTTCTTCTTTCCCACATTCTTTATGGTGTATAAGGTGGTGGCTTTTCAAAAGGTGGAAAATACGGTGGCGAGTAACGAGGCGGCGCATTGGAGGACCACATATAGCTGGGAGATGGTGACATTGACTGAGGGTCATCAGAGAGGCCAGAAGGAGTGGAGGCTGGAAACACGCTGGAATGCTGCAGGGAGACAGCAAGAATGCTGTAATGTAACCACTTCTGAATGTAAAGGACCCCGGCAAAGCGATACTTTAGTACCAAGCAGCACAACATTAACATTTCAAGGCTCATTTCTAAAAAAAACATATGTACATACAAATCAGTATTCAAATAAACTTGTTGCATTCATGGTAAGCAGAGCCTGCAGTAGCAGTTTTGCATAATGAGACTCATTAGACCTAAATCTGAAGAAAGCATTTAAATAAATAGATAAAATTCTTTCAGCTTCTGTGTACCTGCTGGATTTCACAGAGGCTGGACAACTGGAAACTGATGAGTTGCTCTCAAACCTCATGTTTCACACACCAGCCAGTAGCAACAATGAACGGGTTACAGATAGTTTCTTTTTACACTACTTCTTCTTCATTGCAAATAAGAACATCCAAAAACTAACGATAACAAAATTATTTATTCCTTCAGTAAGTAAAAACCGAAAAATGTGGAGAAATAAAATTTGTGCATGCCCAAAGATTTATTTCTGCTCTCCAAAATACCTCTGCTATCAAAAATAGCTTAGGTCTGCGTGCCTCGAGTCATACGGTGCTGGTGCTGTCAGAGACCTGTGCCCCAGCTGTGTTCTGTCCAGAAACAGGCGGTGAAATACAGTCACTTGCTTTGCTCCTCTGGCCACTAATGCACCAGGCTTTGTCCCTGCACGTCCCGTGCTGCTGCTGGCCATCTGGCCCACCTGAGCAAGCCGCCCGCAGAGGGAGTTGCGGTGGCCAGCGCTCGGCCATGAGCCTGGCACGCTGCAGCAGAGCCCCCATCTGCCCCTTGCCACCTGTGGGCTGTGGCCGTGGCCTGAAAACCCCAACTGTGCCTGGCTTAAGGCCCCAGCGGAGTGGAAGGAGGATTTGCACTGTGCTGCAAGGGACGCGGGAGCACACGCTGAGGGACCCGCAGCAGTGAGGCCGAGATGTGTGCGGTGGTGACCATGCACAAGGTCAAAGATGACCATGTGTTTTTACCTTGGTGGGTGGAAGGATGATGGACTCTGCAGTAATAGCAGATTGTTTTCAGACAGCATCTTTTTTATGCCACTCCCCTAACGCCAGCCTGTGATGGTTTATTAAGCAGATATATGGACCACGAAAGCCCGGACAGTGCTGAGGACCTCACAGAACACCACAAAAACCATTCCCATTTCAAAGACAACACCACTTCCATCGTGCCCAGTTCACCTAAAGCCCAGCGGGCGGGAGTCCCCAGACTGTGCAGACATGTGGAAGGGCACGGCTGCGGTGACACGGCGCTGGCTGGCACTCATTAGCAAGTGCAGCCCTGGGTTTTCACCATTACAAAGCACCTGAGCCCAGCTGACACAGCCACAAGTCCTGGAGGAGAGCTGCCATGGCTACAAGCAAAGCTGGCTCACACTGACTGTGGCCAGCAGCCTGGCTTTGTTACCAAAGCTGGTGGCTGTGCAGATGGCACTAATTCCTCTTCAGACAGGGGGTGGAAGGCAGAGAAGGCCATCACTCACTTCTGTTCTCTTGCCAGAGCCAAACGTGGCTTAGGGTCTGCAGAAGTCAAGGTGCTGCAGGACCAAGACTTTCTCACCTGGCTGCCCCCAGCCAAATAGGCAGCGAGGAGCAAGACACTGGCACTACTTCCACCCTTTCCTCCTGCCTGGTTCCCAACATGGCTCCCTGGCAAAGGCCTACTGCCTTCCTCACCATGACCAGCTGGGTGGAGTGTCATTAGCCATGACACAAGTGGTGGCTGCTGCAACACCCCTTGGCTTGTGCTCCCACAAAAGCCAGAGAGCCAGCTCTGACATTTTAGAGTTGTGTGAAATCCAGGCTCTTGCAGAGACACAGGCTTGCTTAGGAATTCTGGAGGGCTGGGTTGCTTTTTCTTTCCTGTGAAAGATGTGTGGGAGGAGTGGGAAGCACTGACTTAGCCAATTCCTGCACCAGAGGGATCACAGCCTTCAAAAGGGATTTATGAGGCAATGCTGGGGTTGCTCCCTGGGCTGCAGAATGGCAGGGGAGGAGGTGTCAGGGTGGTACAGACACTGCTCAGGTCAGAGTAGGGCTCAAGGCAAGAGGGAGTCTCCACAGCTAGGGGATTCAGCTAATGCTTTCATGCAAGCTCTCAAGTTCCCTGCAAGATAAGCAAGGCTCAGATTTGGAATTGCATTTGAAAGAGAGACTCGGCTATTTTAAATTTTGATTACTTCAGTTTATGCCCAGCTTTAATGCCGGCTCCTAAGCCGTCACAGCAGTGAGACGGAGAGACACTTTCGTTCGTCCAGCTCAGCTGTAAGCGTCAGCAGAGTCCCAGAACTACTTCTCATTGAAAAGCTGGGGTAATCCACCCATGCGCAGTGCTCTGCTGGTACTGTGGCCGTGGTACAGATAAACCCCGAGTTAAACAGTGCTTAGGACCAACTGAGCGGCTGAGAAGAGGACTTTGCAGCACCTGAGTGTGGCTTGGTATGTGCTGAAGTTGGCATTTTTGTAACTATAAAAAGTTATACAACACTAGTGACTGTCCCAGGCTGTGTTAATCTCAAAAATGAGTCACAAATCTGTATAAATGAGTCCTAAAAATTCTGGCATAAGTGCTCAAATACTTCTAGGAAACCCTGACAACAGTGTTGTCTAGTAGCACTAGCAGTAAAACCAGAAAGGTTTAGATTCGTGTTACATCTAATGGCTCTGTTGAGGGAGATGGTGGCTATCACAGAGCACAACTCTTAGTTGATGTACAAGACTTTATAAGTTCTTGTTAATAAAAAAAAAAGTCTCCATCCCTGAAGGTTGCAAAGAAAATGTATGATGTGTTAAGCTAACATCACTGCTGTGGTAACATCCACCTGACAGAAGAGCTAAGGAGAAAACATCCTCATCTGCTTCAACAAGTGAAAGCTGATGTTGACAGCAAAGTTCACATGAAATGACCATTTCTAGCAGCACAGCTCCGCAACTCAGAAGAGGAAGGGATGCACTGCAGCAGAGGTGATGTTTGCAGGGACCATTCTCAGCCCAGCTGAAGCACATGGAAAAAACTGACAACAGAAGCTTTTCAGTCAGTATGTGTCTTCAGGAGCTCTAACAGCTTGTTTCCAGAAGTTCACCCGTCTCTCAAATGTAGCAGTTGGCCAATAAACACCAGCACCTGAACGCCTCGCTTTGCCTCTACCCTCAGAGAGTTGCAGGTGCCACGGGCAATGCCTATTTTTAATGTGGCCTCCACCAGTGAACGAGGCAGAGGCAGGCAGCATGTTCCACTGCCTTCTTTTCAAGGACAGCTTTCTGGAAAACACTGCCTTAGTAAGAGAGGGCACTGCCAAGGACCAATGCCTACTAGGAAAGACATGCTATTCTCTGCAGGAACAGGGAAATGAAATGGTGTGAATGACGAGAAGACAAGCCCAGAGTCCTGCAGCCCGCCTGGATTTCACCTTGCCACTAAACAAGGAAACATCCCGTCATGTTCCCTACCTGAAAGTCATATGCAGAGTAGGGAGGCAGGTGAGGAGTGCTGTGGTAGTAGGTGTTGTAAGATGTCACCTGTGGCCTTGAGTAGTAGGACACTGAAGGGTGTGCATTTTCAACCGTACAGTTCAGCGTAGGGAGGGAAGGAGTCTGTTAAAGCAAAAAGAAGATAATCTCAGACTACTAACCGAGTCACTGAAAGCTGACAGCTGAATGAAAGCAGAAATGATGGAAAGGAGCACCCTGGGTCTCTAGAGCTCAACTCTCTTGCGTTAGCAACTGGCAACCCAGTTCTCTCTTAGGCAGCAGGTAAGTCCTGAGGTCATTTCATTCCTCAGCCACCTATTGTTTCTCTCAGATTTAACAGAACAAACTGGCAACAGCTCAGTGCATGCCAGTACTCTCATGGGACAGTTGTTCAGAATGCACCTTCACAAATAGGAGAAAGAACCCAATCCTTTTCATTACTCTGTTAGTGCATTTTGAGATCAGCATATTTCAACTGCTCTTGTAGTGCTGTTCACAGACACTTCTATACACCAATTTTTATTTATTTATATATTTTTTTTCAGAAGTTTACAGGCTGTCTGTTGTGGATCAGATCTCAAAAGGCCACTGTCCTGGTTTTGGCTGGAATCAAGTTCTTTCTAGTAGCTGGTGCAGTGCTGTGTTCTGGATTGAGGATGAGAACAATTCTGATACCACACCAACGGTTTAGTTGTTGCTAAGCAGGTATTATAAAAATTCAAGGACTTTTCAGCTTCTCATACACCTCTGCCAGGGGAGATTGGGAGCACACAAGAAGCTGAGGGAATGCTGCCAGGGTAGCTGACCCAAATGAGCCAAAGAGGTATGTTCCATACCATATGTCTGGAGGGGTTGGATGGGGGACACCATGGCTCAGGGATTGGCCAGGCACTGGCCAGCAGGTGGTAAGCAATCCCTTGGTTTGTATATTCTAATCACTATTACTTTCCATTCCTTTTCCATCCTATTAAACTGTTTCTTTTCTTTTTTTTCCAATTCTTCCCCCCATCCCACTGGGCGGTGGAGTGAGTGTCTATATGGTACTTAATTGGTGACTGGGGTTAAACCATGACAGCCAGGATGCACAGCTGGAAGTGTGTCTCCTGTTTCATTTGGGAAGATCTTGGCAAGTCTGAAAAGAACGTAGAAAGTTCAGAGTTCTGAAATAAGGCACCTTCAGTACAGGCCCAAGATCTGTTTGTAAGACAAATGTATTGCCAGGACAATGTGCTCTTTTCTGGGCCTCTCATTTTGTTTTATTGCATAGGAATCACAAAAGACTAAAAAAAACCACCATAATTTCTCTGTTGAATGTTCAATTCTCCCCACTGATTTGGCCTCTGCAGACCAGAACCATATGGAAGGCAACAGGCAGCCTGGTATTTCAAAGCTCATGTTGTCAGAATAGCAATTTTTTCATTATCTGGTTTGCAATCTTTCTCCTGGTTTTGGTCCCCAGTTGACCCTCTCAGATTCTGCACCATGAAAAAACTAGATGGAGAGTTGCAGCCTCACACAGCTACTTAAACAGTCTGTAAAGCTCAGAACCCTACTACTGCTATGAAATCAGCAATTCACAAGCAACAACCATACATTCCCTTGTAGAACCTCAATGTAACGAAAGGGAAGGGTTTTTTTTTTAGGTAAAAGATATGTATAAAACATCCTGGTATTGCCAACACCTCTGAGAATGTTCCTTTTCAAAAGACAATCTCCCAATTCTGTTCATTTTTTCTAACTGTGTTCAGGTGGTGACACCAGATGAGAAAAGTGAATCATTTCCACTTTGTCCTTGCAGTTATTTCATGCCCTTTTTTCCAGCCTGCCTGTGGTGATGCATAGATCATTTGCATTGAAACATTAGTAGTTGTTTTCACTATTATTTTTAAAAGGCAATTTGCCTGATTTGCTTCATTTAATGCACAGAGAAATTGGTACCATCTTACCATGTCTTTAAAGCCTCCAAGTATCGCTGCTGTAATGATCCCCAGGAATAGCCCCACTATGTTCAGAATTGTTGCTGACCAAAGCAAGTGGTAAAGGTGGATGATGTCCTGGCAGCTGCTGACATCGATGTATTCATAGTAGCCTCCAGAAATCTCTACCCTGCTAGATTAGAACAAAAATCCAACAATAATGGTAAAAATATGCACCAGACATCATAAAACCTGAGCACTCTGCTGGACAGTCAAGTGCATACTACAATTTAATGATAGCCTGGTTCTAATTCCCAAGGGAGGGGGGATAAAGCCTGCTACATCTCATGCTCGTGGCATCTGAGGTCTCCTTGGATGACAATAGCAGAAGCAGCTCAGTCTATTGTGAAATAAACAAGTCCTGCAAGGCCTGCAAATACACAAATAACCTTGAGACTGAATTTGCTTCTTATCCATATTATCTGAAAACTCCACAGAGATCCTGGAGGCTTCCCAAGAACAGACTGGCCTTAGAATTACTCAAGGAAATCAGTCCATGCTCTGAGCAGCAGCAGCTGCCCCTCACAGCCACAAAAGCAGCTGGGTGGGACTGGGACAGGCACAGGACAGCACAGCTGGCCTCCTGGCACCGCAGCGCTTGGCCACCAAGCATGTCCAGCTCAGCTGCTCTGCTCCAGCTGCTTGCAGCTCTGCAGTGGCAGGGGCTGGCAGGACCCTTGGGACCCTGGCAGAGAGAGGTCTTTCTGCTCACACAATAGCTTTTCCACATACAGAAAAGTGATGGCGAAAACTCGTTTGAACCCGCTCGGGTCATTATTTTGGAAGGAGAGCAGCTCCTGCGACACGTGGGCTGCAGCCTCACAGCAGGATTCTCCAGTAATGACTTCTCTCTGGCTGCTGCTTGGGGGAACAGGCTGGCCCTCGCTGTAGCTTATCAGATGTAGTGGGCTACAGCAAATTCTCCTTCAGAAAATGTTTATCGTGGACAGACAATACTAAGGGCTTATGAATGACTTATCTCTCAGCTCACAGATGGGGTTAGGCTCAAACTGCACAAGGGCTTTGAGGATATGGGGAAGAACAGACTGCTGTTTAAGGTTAAGAAGCAGGAGATCCAGTCTCAGCTCCCCAGCGGACTCTGCAAGACCTGCAGGAACCTGTCCCCCTTCTCAAGAGTCACCCTCCTTACTCAATTTCAGTTTCTTCTTTTCCTTTTTTTGCATATCTAGCTGAAGCAGGCTGCTGCAGAAGACATTGCACCAAGGAGGGATTTCATGCAGAATTGAGGCAGAGTGTAACCACAGGCTGTAAAAACCTTAGCCTGCATGACCTCTGCATACCCTGAGCACATACCATGACTGCCTTCAACAATACAACCTGTATGGAGCGTTTGCAAGAGCTCGTTCCTATGGAGATGAGTGAGAGTGTAAAGCTCTCTGCCAGCGTTGGTGCACCACTGAGAACATTCAGCCTTGTACAGATAAGTACAGCGTGTACTTAACGACAGGAAGGGCCTCATCCAATGCTGACACAGCCAGGGTTTCCAGCATGAGGAAGGACACAAGATTGCTGTTACTTTTTCTACAGTTTTCATTGTTTACATAAAACATGAGCTAACCATCCTTGAGTGTCCATGCCTTTCTTACGGAGATCCAAGAAGAACCAGCATCTTCTCCGTGCACTTGTGTGGCACTAAGCAAGACTGAGATTGTAACAAGTACTATCTGGTATCAGAGCAGGGAAAATGGGTCAGAGGCAGGACCCTGAACCAGCCTGACTGGAGGGGGGTTGGGAAATACAGAAAAGTTAGATTTTTTTTTCTATTCAAATCACTTTTCTGTGTATTGCTCTCTTCATCTTGTAAAAAGGGATCTGTTCTGTAAACTGTCAAAAGAAGGTATGAGCTTCACCCCTCTGCAGTGGCTTCCACAGAAACCAGGTCCTACAGAGAGGAGGGATTACATTCCCAACGCCGGGAACCGCCCTTTTCCAGCAGCTGCTTTTCATCTTCCTCCACCACAGTTAATGATTTAAGTGGGGCAAGCCCAGCTAAGTACTGTGAGAAATGCTAAGCCTGAAACAGCTCCAGGCAAGAGCCAGCACTAAAAAAAAAATCAATTTATTAATTGTTTGCTGACACACATTAGACATGCCAAGTGATATAAGCAGCACACGCTGCATATTAAGTTGGCTTCGAAATTACTGTGGTAGCCAGATCTAATGATGGTGGAATCACTATGCAGTGCTTCTTGATTGGTAACCACCCTTCTGACTCATCTTTGCACGGTTCTGGTACAACTTCCAGCCTCTTGTGACCATGAAAGATACTCGCTGGGCAGAAAGAACACTGATTTAGGAACACACTGGTGGCACCGGCCTGTGAACAATCTTCCCTGTTAGCAGGGTGGGGAATCAGACAGTGACAAGGTGAGGAAGAACAGTGCCCCAGTTTTTACATCTTCAATATTCTAAAACAAAATAAAACCCAGTGAACAAGCAAGGCCAACAGAGAAGGGACACTCCAGTACAAGGGGAAACACCGTGGAAGGCACCAAGCATGGGAGTAATGGAAACTCCCGCCTTCTTCATTTTTCCAGCTGGGCTGGTCCAGAGCATGCTCAGGTGTAGCTGGGATGGCTTTAGTCTATTTCATACACCCCTTTACTCGGTCAGCTTTTGCCTGGGAGTCCTTGTGGCTAGCAAGCACAGCTTAAGATTCCTTCTCGCAATGGCTGTCATTAACTGACACTTGGCTCCTGCCCTGGCCCTTCTGACACCCACAGACCAGCATGACCACTGCTAACCCTTCCCACAGCCAGGAATGGTAATTTTAGCTTACTCACTTTCCACAGTTGTACAGGTCACAGCAGAAGCAGGTGTTGGTTTTTATTTTCGGCGTACAGGGTGCCCGGCGCTGCGGGTGACAGATTGCCTGCATGAGTACAGAAAGAAATACATAAAGCACATAAGGACTTAATCACCAAACACGGCTTCTGCTGCTATTTGGCCTGCTCTACACGTAGCTTTTGCACTGATCTCCAGATTAGCCCCAGGCAGATTTTTCTTTCCTTATCTCCCAGCACAGCTCCTACGAAGTGCACAGTTAGACTGGAATAAAGACACACCAGACCAGACCAGATCGGCATTTCCTTTCACCATGGGGAAGTCACAGATAAGCACGTGTTCGGATAGGAAGGGGCTTGTGCAACTCTTACAAGCAGCCAAGACCTTGCTGAACTAACACTTCACCACACAGCAACTCAGAACAGTTGACTGCTGTGGGTAGTAACACCCAAACCCACATGGATGGTCTTCGGGCTGCAAGGAGAATGGATCCCACCAACTCCACTGAGTAGTATTTTGCATCTCAAGCATTTCATTTTGGAATACAGTGGTTATTCAAAACTACACGGGAACTTGTGAGCAAGTCTCAGAGAGGCTCAGTGCACAGCAAAGACAGCCAAGGATGTCCACAGGAGCATCTGTCCCCAAAATGCTTCTCTTCAGAGAGGACAATGGACAGTAGAGGTGCAGAGGCTGGTATATGTTGCTCATATCCACAGAAATTACTGCTGTTTGAACTCCTAACCCACCACCCTGCTCCTCTAATAAATGTGCAGCTGAAGACCTAGAGACACTGGTGTATCTGCCTATCCCTCATCCCCTCTTCTCCACCTGCTCCTTCACTAATGTGACAGTACCAAGCATGGAGAAATTCAGTCTCCAAGTCCTGCCAGCACCTCACTTCCACCCCAGGCCCCAGTCTCCCACCCGCTCCTCGCTTTGCAGACCTCCAGGACACTGGAGCAGCAGCCTGGTAGCAGACTCCTCCACCTCCCTTCACAGAGACAGCACAGCCAAACATGTGCTCTCACCTCTGGTGGGGTCGTGCTCTTGGAGTAGTACTGACATCGCCCCGCGTACAGCGGCCTCAGATCCTGCCGATGAAAGAGGACCAGGCTTAGCACTGCAGTGAAATCAAAGCAGCGAGCTGATGTGGGGAAAGGGGTCAGGTTTTAGGGGGAATCTGCTCTCCCATCAGCACCTCAGTACAATGACAGCCCCCCACCCCAGCCCCCATGACCCTAGGTGATGTTTAACCCTGGTCCTGGGGGCACATATTTGTTGCAGCCAGCACAGCTGGAGCAGGTTCTTAAGTCCGGATCGTTTGGGTGAGGACAGCCACCCCAAACCAAATGATTCATTCCTCATCGCCCCAGAAACATCCCAGGGCTGCTTGATGTGTTTCTGAGGGTTCTTCATGCTGAGTCATAATGATTTCTCATTATGTTGTTGGCAAACTTGTCTTTCTGGGCTTGAGTGACTTGCGGGAAAGCTCTGGAGGTTTACCAATGGCTTGGTCTGCAAGCATGCTTTAATGTCTCACTGTGGGGCAGCCTGGTCCCCAGGGCAAAACCTCAGGGAAAGCAACGCTGTGTATCTGGATGTGTAGCTGCAGCAGCGAGCCCTTCCCAGGGCAGCTAGACTTGCTCTCCAGGCATCCAATCCAAAGCTTGTGGTGGCAGCAGCAGCAGGTGATAGGGGAACGCGATGTGCCAGCGTGGCAGGAGCACGTCTCCAGCAACATGATGACATTTTTGAACTGTTAGGGGGTGAAGTGAGGCCAAAAGCACGTCTGTTTATCAAGAGGCAGAAACCAGAGCCTTCGTCATCCCAACTGCTCAGCTCTGGCTGCCTCAGACACACAGACATCCCCAGGGCCAGCCAGGAGAAGGTGCCAGCTCATACTATCACTCAACCCATGACATCAGACCTAAAAATCCCAGAGCAAATCTGCGGGGCTCAGAACCACATGGCAAGGACCAGGGTCGAAGAATCTTCACCTTTTTATCAGCACTAATGCTTCACATGCCCTCACAAAGAAGATCAGAGGTGGTCAAGACTTGCAGGTTGCATCCAGACCGATGCAGACCTTTCCTGCAGCTTCTCAGAGCTGCCCTTTGCTGTCAGCAAATCCTGCCACCCAGACATCTTTCTGCCATGGGAACGCTCAGGGGCAGGAAAGGGGAACCAGCTTTACAAGTAGAACAACAAGCCAGCTGATATAGGGAGCTTCCACTTCATGGGTAATTCTGACCTTCTGAAATGCCTTTCCATTCTGATCACAAATAAACACCACATCTGTCTTTTCAATCCCATTTTGCTCACATTTTCCAAAAAAAAGTCATTAAACTGCAGAGCTGCAGGACAAAAATTCATTTGCAGTTACACATTTCAATTAACAGCCAGAAATGGAATTGTGTTTTTTTCATTTCTGTCCTAATAACTGAGGCTTTTGCACAACCCACTGTAGTAGCGATTGGTCACAACAGCAGTAGCTCATATTTTTTAAAGCCATTGAATGGACCTGCTGCAAGAGTTTGCTTTTTGTACTGTAAGGCTTTAATGAGCTTCCCATCAGTTTACCTCATTCTACTACAATATCCAGAGGTTCAATCAGCATTAAGAACCACATCTGCTAACATTTGGAATGCAACAGGCGTTACTGCTCATACATCGTCCCTTGGCAATAGCTGTCATTCACATTACATCTCATGGTTTTGAGACTCAGTAAGCACATAAAGCATACCAAAAAAAAAAAAAAACCCTAAGGCAAAATTTTAAGATCTTAATGCTGCTAATTTCAAAATACTTTTGAAAAACAAGATACACTTCTTTAGAGTTTAAGATTTAAACCATCATCCAGCACATAGCATGTAACTAGAAGGTTTGATGTGGCTTGATACAGGATTACAGACACCATCACTTGTTTTCCTAGAATAAAAGCACTGCAGGACCTGCATTTTCCTGGAAGCACTTACTATGTGTCTGGCAGCAAACACACCGTCTACTATGGCACAGCAGAACGCAGCAATGACACCAAAGCTGATGAAGACGATCGATGCAACCAGCTGAGAAAGGAAAACAAAGCAAAGTATCATCTGCCTCTCCACAACCAAACGTTACAAGCCCTCTTCACAAGGATACACAAACCACAGTCAATAAGCCCTCAAGCAATCAATGACCCAAATGTTTGCCCAGGCTGCTCAGACTGGTCTCATTGAAGGCAATGGGGTGTGCGTCTCAAAGGAGAGAGCGTCTGCTCCTGCAAGGCGGCAGGAGTAGCAGCTTTGTGCCAGGCTGTTTCTCTGGGGAGCTGATAATGTAATGCAAGTTTTTCCATGACTCCAAAGCACTAAACTTATGCTGAGGATACACCTCCTCTTCTGGCTGCTGCTGTCTTTAACTATTCCCTGGAGAGAAAGGAGGGGATGACTTCTCTCCCCTATAGGGAACTGATCCGGTGAACACTTTGCAGGTTGTACGGAGACAGTTGGCTCAATGGACTACTGTATATGAACCTCCCTGGTAGGACTGTGCCTTCAGGAAACAACACTTCCGTGCAGGAATAAGCTCAAAGCCATGATACCAGCTCAAGGAGGGAAGTCAGATAGGTCTGATCCTCCTCCACAGGCCCCATCCTGCCCATTCTTAAATTAGGGCAAAAGTGCTCAGAAGGTAAACCAGAAATACCCAAACCCCAACCCACAAGTGCTGACACAAACCCCCCTCCTTGCTCTTGAGCAGCAGCTCAGCTGCTACCAACAGGCTTCAGACCAGCTCACCACACACAGAGCTCCCCAAGCCAATCCAAATCTCCTGTACCAGTGTACACTGGGAATATAAAGAGGGCCACGGAGGGAGGTGAGCATGGCATTCAAACAGGAGGGTTCACAGAGACGTAGCTTGGGCAACAGCACTATTGCCATTTAAGAACAGAAGCCTTTTGTGGGTTTTTCCCTTGTGGTCTCCCACTCCAAAAGTCAAAGTGTGGGTGACTGGCAGCTGTTTAAAACTACTTTTCCACAAGCACAAAGACGACTCTGGTCATCAGCAGCTTTGAGCAATAGTGACAATTACCAATAGCATTAATACAAAAGTAGCAGTTAATTTGGCCAGCACTGACAGATATCTCTGGTCTCCTGGTACAGAGATGTTGTTTAAACTCCAAGTGCTAAGTTAGCTTGGAAAACTTGGTTCCTGCCACTGGAATGGAGGATCCAGTCCTCAGAAAGAAAAGCCAAACCCCTTGACAAACACAAGCCAGATGGATCCTACATGTATTTTTAAAGGATCTCAGAATGTTCAGGTTAGTCACACTTTTTTTACCTAAACCTCCCTCAGTGAAAACAGACCTTCCTCCAGCAATACCTATCTGTGGACCAGGTCAGCCTGACCTTCCTCCAGCAATAATCCATTTGTGGACCAGGTCAACCTGAGCAATGAGCAGAGGTGCAGAAGGGCTCACTGGGGATAGTGAAAATGGTCCACTGCTTACTTCAGTTAGCTTCAAAATAAGAGATGCATTTTTCTAGAGCAGACTGTGAAGCTAAACCAATGACCGTACAAAGGAGTCATGGTCACTAGTCTCAAGCTGTTACTGGAAAATTAGATGCTGTGCCAGCAAGTACTTGCAGATGGCAACAGGTGACAAGATTTCCAGGATCAGGTCCTAGGCTGGGACCCTGTTTCTGCCAGCTGTAAACACCAACATTTCCCCCCCATTCAGATCACACCCTACCCAGCTCACACCCAGTATGCTATGGTGTGTACTACCGTGCCACTATCCTGTGTCACACCCTGTCACAAACAGTGAAACCACACAAGGGAGTAAGTACAGCTGCTTAGTCTTGGTGGAAGAAATGGGTTTATGGCTTTGGTTATTTTGTAGCAAGTTTAGTTCTTCTCTGTACTGTCCTTTGTCTTGTAAAGTGGAAATTTTCACTAAAGAGCATGACCCTTGGAAACAGGGCACAAGTCAAACACTAAATATACACAATGAGGGTATTTGTCAGTCACCCCTGCTTGCAGATAGGAGCTGCTAAAATGGTTATTTAAAATAATACATGGTTAATGTATTTCATAACAACCAAATTAGGATATGAGGATCTGGTGTTAGAAATGGACTCAATTTACACAGATTCCTCTCTTTCAGCTGGAGAAAGAAAAGCCTGCAAACCAAACACGGTGAGTTTATGATAAAGAAAATCAAACAGCAAATAAAAACATACAAATTCATTTTAAAAACACCACAGTTTTCAATTTTAAGAACACCACAGTTTTCAACTAATCTCATAGGTTCCCATGAAGATTTGTGATTTGGGGTTATTACTGCTACTGTAGCAAGCAGAGGTCCCTCTCAAGAGCTGTATGATCTTGGTGATTGGTCTTTGCCCATCTAACTCCTGTCAGCCACACTGAGTAGCATTCAGGTAAGAAAATACAAGATGAGTTTGGATAGTGCAGGAACCACAAAGCAGGAGCGTCGTGGGCTGAGGTTCCCTTCAGGCCATGGTCCAGTGACACATGGGCTGAGAAGCTGTTATTACTTTTCCATGGCGTGGACGAGTCACAGAGACACAAAAAACGCTGACTCCTACTTGAAAACTGCTGAGCAGGCAGCTCGGGTGTAAGTCAGCGCTGCCTGCGGTGCTGGTGGGCAGCAGGCTGGGCAGCAGGCTGGGCAGACGGCTCTCCCGGGGGGGACAACAGCTCTCCCCGGGGGGGACAACAGCTCTCCCCGGGGNAGGGGGGGACAACAGCTCTCCCAGGGGGGGACAACAGCTCTCCCTCTCTTACTTTGACGGACGGGAAGCAGAGACGTGCAGTATGAAAGCCAATGCGCTCGGGTGGGACAAACGAGGGAGGTCTATTCCTGTCGGCAGGCTGAAGAGAAGCAAGTACTGCTGCTTCAGGTTCATCCTCCCCGTCAGCCACCCTGGCTTGCTCAACTCCTTATGCTCCCCAGCCAGCTTAAGGGAAGAAACAGGCAGAAGAACACAGCAGCAGAAGCAGCTCTTGGCTCTTCCTACCAGCACTGAGGAGCAACTGCGTAACGAGCAACACCAAGACTGCCTTTTAGCAAACTAGGGCGCTGGGGAGGCTGTCGGAAGATGAAAAAAACAAAACAACCCTGCACTGCCAGTGGCATTACAGAAACATGTAAGAGAAAGCTGCTATTGCAAAGTGCTCCTGGGCAAGAAGGAGACGTGGCTAAAGCACAGGGACAGTAAGTGACAGCTACTGCATGTCCTCTCCGCGGTCAGAGCAGAGACACGCTAGCTGCCAGCCGAGGCAGCAGTGACGCAATCCCTGCAGAGCTGGGTCATGTGTGCTTTTTGGGACACAAAATGATAGAATGATGAAAAGAATAAGCACAGTGTACCGAGAGCTCTTTGGAATAAACAGGCAAGTCAAGTCAGAGCCACACCACCATGCACAGGGCACTCCTGTGAAGAACACAGGACTGGTATAACATGGTCATGACTCAACCAGACCCTGACATGCTGCTAACAGATGATGAGCAAGAGGCTTGGAAACCCTGCTAGGACAGAAAGAAGAGGACGTGTTGCTCTTGCAGAGCCAAACCAACAAAAAACAGCCACTAGGCAACCCACCTCCCCTGCACCCTGACTGTGGGAAAGGCAGTTTGCCTTTCCTGCAGAGTTTGTCTCACCCTCTCCCTCCAGCCCTGCAGGGAACACACTGTTTGCAAAGCCAAGGGCAAGGCATCCAGCCTCTGGATTAGGACAAGTGGGATTTTTTTCCCAACTCCCTCTGCAGCTCTGTCCTGGTTTCAGCTGGGATAGAGCTAATTTTTATTTTTTTTTTCCCCTTTTAGTAGCTAGAATAGTGCTGTGTTTTGAATTCAGTAGAGGGTTTGGTATGAGAAGAATGCTGATACTATACTGATGTTTTTCAGTTGTTGCTAAGGAACCAAGGACTTTTAAACTTCCCGTGTTTTGCTGGTGTGCAGGTGTACTAGAGGTTGGGAGGGAACACAGAGAGAGTGACAGGCTCAAACTGGCCAGTGGAATATTCTGTATCATACAACATAGTGCTCAGTATAGAGAGGAGGGCTAGACAGGAAACTATCTCTCTTCTGGAATTAAGAGTTTTGGGATTTTCTCCTCTGGGTTCACTAACCAGGTGCAGGCTGGAACTCAGTGGGCGGTGAGCAGCTGCACTGCACATAACTTTTGTGTATTCTGTTATTACTACTATTATCATTATCATTTTAATTTTATTTCAGTTATTACATTGTTTTTATCTCAAACTACAAGTCTCCTTACCTCCACCCCTCTAATTCTCTTCCCCCAGTCCCTGGGGCAGGGTGAGTGAGCGGCTGCGTGGTGTTCGGCTGCTAGCCAGGCTCAAATCACGACAAGCTCGGCACACATGCCTTAGCCCTGGCCAGAAGCCCACCCTGCTAACTTGATCCCTCAGCCTCCCACAGAGGCAGCTCCATCCCTGCAAGAGCAGGCAGCTGGCACTGGGCCATCAGGACAGGCTGCGGGGACAGCACGATCCCCACCTGGCCCGGGGTAACCTCACGAGAGGAAGGCTGGAGGGATCTGGCTGCCAGAGTATGGGGCAGCTGCTGGGGAGGGCGGTTGTAGCTCTCCCAGGAGAGCCAAGCAGAGGCAGGAGGCTGGCATGGCCACGGGGTGCTCCAGAAGCTTCTGACTCATTGCCCAGAGCCACACGCCCCCTTTAGCCAGCCACATGTGGCAAGCAGAGAAAACAGGCTAGGAAAGACTGAGCTCGACAGCCTGCCACAACCACATCAGGTACATGATTCTTTGATCTCTAAGCACATCTGCTAAATTTTCCCCAAAATCTGTTCCCACCCTAAGTCCTATTACTGACACCTGCAAGCACTACAGCCCTCTCTTCAGGCACAGGCATGAAGAGGAGGGGTTTGTGAAACAGCATCTGAAAGGCATGGTCAGAGGCCATCAGAGACTCAGCCAAGTCCACACAAGTCTCCTGTGCTTGCCCGAGGGGAGTAATCTGGGCTAGCTCTGTCCCACTGTACACAGAGATCCCCTCCCAGCCCAGCACAAGCTCATCTGTGATCGTATCCTATCAGCAGTGCCTGTGACATCTGTTCTGTGCTATCGGGATGCTCAGTCCCCACTTGCTCTCTTCTGAAGATTGCTTCCACAGGATGGGACATCAGTGACCTGCCTAGCCAGTGGCTGTCCAGCCGCAGCACTCAGAAGCCTTCTTGCAGCATAGGGAGGGGACCAGAGAGCGCTGTGGGCCACACACCTGATCCAGCCAGAACCTTCTGTGCTTCTCAGGTCCCCAGCTGCTGCTTTACAGCATGCAAAGTTTCTTCATTTTCCTTCCTACTTGAAGAGTTGTTAGGAAACAAGGCCCAGCAACACACATGTTCATCAGCAACACTGGAGAGAGTTACTTTTCAATTACATCAATCCTTGTTCTTTTTGTCATGTCAGTTATCTTGAGTAACTTACTCTCTAGACATATATAGAGCAGAGAGGTCTGAGAAGTCCTGTTCTCAGGAAGGACTTTCTGTTGGCCCATCTAAGGGCTTTCACCTCCAGTCCCTAGGCTGGCTGTTACATGACCTGCTTGATCTTCTTCCCTACCCTTTGCTTAGAACAGAAAGTTGCCAAAAGCATTTTTTTGCAAAGCCCCAAGCCTCTAAGAATTTATTTCAAAAGGCTTACAATAAATGTGTTATGTTTATGTTATTTAGCATGTTATGTATGACATACTGTCACAGCTCAACAGAAAAACACACTCCAAACACCCAATTTCAAGCCCTTTAAAAAAATCCCACTAGCTTCAATGAGACTGTGTATAGTCACTTTGTGCTTCCTTGAGCTTTTTTTTTTTTAATTAAAAAATATCAGGGTTAACAGCCTTGTTCTCCTGAGCTGCCATCTCTGGTTCTCAAGAGGTTTGCAGCACTGCCTTGGAAAAGTTAGGACAACCAATAATACTCTTTACATTAAAAAAAAAAATACAGTAACTCAAATTTTGTAAGTTTTTAAAATTAACTTACCATTTGCCTTTTGTTTTCTATTAAGTTTGATCCAATTATTCCAAGAAACGACCCAAATCCAAGCTGAAAAACAGCATATTATTAGCATTTAGATCAGGACAATATCCAACGTGTTTGACACAGACAGAACACAAGTAAACCCAGAAGCAGCAAAAGAACACACTGCGGATGTGTGAGCATTCTTCCTTCAGCAAGGAATCAGTGGAGTCTCTCACTAGCAGACACTATCAAGTGTGACACTAAAAGCATGCGGAGAAACCAAACAAATGCATTCTGAATTCCATCCCCTCCCCGGTGAGACTGAGAAATGGCTGGTGGATGAGGATATGCATTGCTGCCTTGGAACAACCCTACCAACACTTAGGACCCTCCAGATGCAAACCTACCAGGACCACATCACTAGCATCTGCAGGGCCAGGCTTTTGTAACCTCAGCAAGGGTGTGAGCAACCACCTAAGTTTTCAACCTGGAAAGTTCTTGTGAAGTATGAAAATAAGGGAGAATTATAGTCAGGAAGATTGAGCAGTTTCCTGCCACCTTCTAACCCTCCCTCATTTCCAGGGGTGAGGATGCATCAACCAGGGTCTTCTACCAGAAGAACTCATGCCAGCCCAGACAACAGAATAAACTCCTCCAGCAAAAGCATCTATTCTTGCTGCTGTAACTGCTAGCCCTGTTCTAATTTCAGCTCAGTGAAGTCAGCCAGGGGTGTGATTTCTCACCTCCTTTCTCCACAGCCTTAAGCTATTTAGCTACACTGACTAGATGGACACGCACCTCGGCCAGGCCAGAAACAGGGGCTTCAGCCAGGAACCATGGACTACAGTGGGAGGTGCAAAGGTGTCACACCAAGAGAGGTCTTTGATCAGTGTAGAGCGTCTCCAACTTCACTTCTACGGATCAGCACAATGAGAAGTGCTGGCAAAGCCCTACAGTTGGACTGGTCACATCACCAGGTGCAAACCCAGTCAATAGACTCAGGGGGCAGTGCAGATCCGGGTGAGAATGCCACATAACTGGCCAGCTCCTCAGGAAGCAGAATAAGGCAGGAGACACGCTGCAGTAATTCAAGAATGAGTCAAGTAACCTGGAATCGATACCTTAAGATCCAGGAATAGAAAACAAAGGTTTACTAAATCAATGCTAACAAGCAAAGGCACGTGCTGAGATCAGCAGACACAAACAGGGTGAAAAGTTGGGTTTAACTCTTCCCCCGCTCTGCTGGAGCCCAGTAAGGGCTGGTGCAGTGCGGGGGCTGCTGCCTCAAACAGCCCGGATTAAAGCAGAGCAGCCACTCAGACTGCTGCTTCCCGGCTGCCTGCCCTGCACTCTGAGCTCTCACAGACCACTGTCCCCACATCAGGGACAAACTACTGCTGTGGGATGCACAGCAATGAAGCCAAGTGCTGCTTAACACTGGGGCAGCAGGCAGGCAGGGCAGAGAGCCCAGGGAACTGCCCCAAACTTCTCTGCCGGTGCTTCTGGGCTTGTTAGTTTGCTCAGCTTGGGCAAACAACTCCCACCTTTCCCAAGCAACAGGAGCTCTACAGCTCAGTTCCAAGCCCCAGACCTAGGAGATCCAGGCATTCTTTTCATTCTGATGATGTTCAGCAGCAAGGAAGTTGTGTGGCAACATACACCTATGGCAAATGCTCATAAAAAACATTTTGTGCCCTTTGAACTTGATCCAAGACATTCCAGAGAATGTCCAGAGCAGCCTCAAGCCAAAAGGTGAAATACTAAGATAATTTAAGATCATTCAGAAAGAAGAAAATAGAGCAAATCTGTATATCCAACAAGTGAAGACCAAAAAAATTAGTGGATTCGCATTAATTGATAGGAATTCTCATTGCATTAACGAGAAAACCACTTGTTCTTCTATGGATGGGACAAAGAGATCTTAGCAATCTGCATCAATTGCATCATTTACTTGCTGGTGGATATTATCCCCTGGGATGTCTGTCTGAAAGGAGGACAGGACAGAAAATCCATGTGCTTTTCCAGAGTAAAGCCCCAGGCCAGTGTGCTTGACAAGGAACCGTTACAGAAAGAGTCTGCCAGTCAAAGCCTGAGAAAAGTCAGTCATTTACACAGATGCTAGAAGCTGGTATAACTTGGAGACAACACCTATCTCACAGAGCCTCCCTGTCAGAAGGGTGCTTGCCCTCTGCACCTGATCATGACTTTTATCTGCTGAACATCACTGTTACACTCTGGGCTTCCCAGGCTCAGGTGAGTCACCCAGCCACAGGCGAGGCTATTTCTCAGAGGCACAGCCAGGGTGCTCACAGAAGTAGTCATGAAGGTGTTGGTGGTCATGGAGAAGGGTGAGGACAGTCTGGCTACCAGATGTGTCTTTGTACCCTCTGCTTCAGTTCTTCCACATGTGTCAATAAAGAAATGCAGTTTTGGAAAACAAAACAAAACCCCCGCCCCAAAACCCAACCAAACAAAATCACACTGCATGGAAGGTCTCCACTGCCTGGTTCTGTCCTTCATTGGAGCAGAGGCCTGGGAAGATAACCCCTCGCACCAGACAGACACTTCTTTGCATATGTCCTCCTTGGCAAGTGGTGTTTTCCCACACCACACAAGTTAAAGGAAGAAAGACTGGTGCATCAGGCATGGCAGTGATAAGACATCTGATGTCCCATGAGATGATCTCATCCATGGATCTAGTCCACACACAGAGAAGTCACCCAGCACACGAAGAGACTTCTAGCTCCCTCTTTTTCTCCCACTGCAGAATACTCAGGGCATGACTAATGGTGGTGCACCACTAAAGGTGCACAGAAACCCCTGATGAAGATGCATCCAGCCCTAACATTCATGTGAAGTTCTGGCTGATGAGACCCACAAGGAGTTGCTGCTTCGGGGCTGTGGAAGCCACTTGCTTGGGGACAACTCACCAAGTACTCATGCACCACAGCAAGACCTTCTTCCACAGTGAAGGAAGAAATCCCAGCTTGTTACGAAACACCAGCTATTTTAAGCACCTGCTGAAGCATCCAGCAGCACACTGAAATGTTTTCCTGTGCAGGGAGACAGGAGAGGTCATCACGCATTTCCACACAGCAAACTACCGAACTGAGAGGGAGAATTTTGAGACAAACACGAACTGTCAAGGTGCCTCTGAATAAAGTAACTCAATGCCCTCCCCAGGTCCAGGAATTCATTAATTCCTTGAGAAGATTGAGTCTTACAAAAGCGTAAGAGATGCTGACGTTCCCAGAGCATAAATAGCACAGGAGATGTCAAGGGGATGGGAACAACAGGCTCTACCCATCTGCATCAGTCTGCAGGACCTGCTCTGAAGCACGAGGTTCAGCTCAGGCTGACAGAGCGTAGGCTACGTGCGGAGAGCTTGAAGCCAGCCTGACACCTTTCTTAGCACCTTCCTTCTATAATTCTCTTTTAAAAAGATCAGGCAAATGCAGGAGTTGCTGGGTTAAGCCAGAAAACCAATCCTAAACTGAAGAGGCCCAACAGAGTCTGTAACAATGTTCCACACTAAGGGCTGTGAAGTGGCTTTCTTCAGTCACAGAAGAGCGTGTCCACAGAGAAGTACAAACAGCCCTGAAATCAGCAATGTGTGGCAAGTAACTCAAACCACTATAAGGCAAGAACAAGTCCCAACACAGTTATCTGGACTATCTTTAAGTCTCCAAACTCGAGGTTCCAAACTTAAATGCACAGCACTCCACAGCTGGTAGACCAGAAACCTCTAGCTGGGGGCTGCAGTGACACTGAACATGCCGAGACACCTCATTTGGCTGCAGCCCAGTCCTTTTGGTACTACTTTTTCAGCATGGCTCAGACATGCACAGGAACAGACCAGGACTTGCTTTCCAGCTTGAGTCAGACATTTGCTCATGATGGGAGGGGAACACTGTGCTTGGACCTTACGCTTCTGCAGGAGGTTAGACATCTACTGGCAAGAAGGCTGGAAACCAGTGGTCTTCTCTAAATTAAGCCATTCGAAGCTACAAGATTGTCCTTTCCCCTTTTCAGTGGGTAACAATAAAGAAGAAATGGATGTGCCAGCTGCTTTGATGTGCGTGCTCCCCTGGCAAGCTGCCACAGCTATTACCAACGTGCCCCTCCTTGTTCAGTGACTCTGAATCGTCACTTCTGCGAGTGAATTTCGAGACCATGAGTTCACAGGATCACTATTTCAAGCCCTGGTCTCTCACCCGTTCTTGGCACCTATGGTTCTTCCTTGCCTTACTTCCGCCTGGGGTTAATGTGATGCATGCAAACAAAGAAGATCTAAGGTGGCTTTCACTGACATGAGACCTATTTATCCACCTCACCATTAGCTCGAAAGCATGTTATTACCCAAGCTCAGAGAAAGGTGCCACTTGGATGGGATTTTTGCATGGGAATGAGCAGCAGGTGCAAAATAATAATAAAACAAATAAATCAAATGACAATGAAGTAGCTGAGCATAATATTCAGGACAAGATCACCCTTTATAACATTTGCAGCATTACAAGGGACTTTGTAGGCAGTAAGTTTTCTAGACCTACCTAGGAGTTCTATACTTACAATAACCCCTGGGTAATAACCTCCAACAGTCACATTTTGGGTTCTTGTTGTAGCAGCTAGGCCCACCGTTAGAATTAATACTGACACAATGAGGAGAGTCACAGTTACGTAGAGGGAATTTCTTTTTCTTCTATTGAACGACCCTAAAAACACATACACAACAGAATTTGCTGATTCCATCTGGGGACAGTCACGGTACCACAAATTCCTCCTCCCACCACCAATCACGTGGTGAATTGTCTTTCTTCTAACTTGAGAATATTTTGGGGTTTGGCTGTCACCTTTCACCTTCATTAACATGCTTTATCAAGTGGTACTAGGGCATTTGAATTCCCATTTATTTGTCATTGTTCTGATGAAGGTGAAGAGAGATTTAAGAACTGCAACTTTGCAAAGCTCATTTGGATACATGAGAGCCCCTCAGCCCCTGGGCCTGGGGCAATTGAGCTGATGAGAAATATTACCAGTAGGCATTCAAATATTTTCTCCTCTGTCTACTTACATCAAGCTAAGTAATGTCACTTGTTTTGAGGGAGGAAATCTTGGCTGTAATCATATCATAAGGCGTCCACAATTTCCCCATGTAAATGAGACATCACCAGTACCAGCCACTTCTCCTCCTGTCGCATCATCCTCTACATTCAGCAAGGACCAGGTATTTTTAGACGCTTGAATAATGAATTTGTGGATTAGTAAAACTCATCTGCAGCTGCCTGATTATGGTGCGTTTTGGGTGGGTTTTTTTTTCTTTTATATATTTATAGATCTCCCAAATGAGCATAAATATAAAATAGTGATTCCATTAGCCAAGAGGAAAGCTGGCTGCAACATTACGCTCAGCAACATCTCAGCCATGTTTGCTCAGAGTGTGCTCTGCCACCTTTACCTCAGTTTGTGAAACAGTCCCGTCCCTGCAGCCTGAGGCTCACCCACACAACCCCAGGAGCAGCCAAAGCTATTTCCCACCCCAGAGGCTCCCAAACGATGCTACCAGCCCTTCTCAGAGCGCTTCAGGGAAAGGCAGGGACACATCCCAAGAGCAAAGAGCTGCTTCCACCATTGCCAAGTGTACTTCCCAAAGCAAATCATGTTGGGAACCCCCATCTGAGATGCTCAGGGGCTCCTTGACAGCTTGTACATGACAAGATGTCATGTGCAGAAAGGCTGAGAGGAAAAACTAAGTCAAGCCAAGCCCAACCTCCTTGTCCAAGTTCTCCAGAGAGAGGAGCATGAGGTCTTGCTGGGCAGCTTTCGGTATTGAAGGTGTATGTCCCACAGGCCCTCCTCTAGTGTTTGTGCCTATCTGCAGCACAGCTAGAGAGATCTTTTCACCCTACTGGCTGTACCAATGCAGTTGTACAGACATAGGTACAAATTATCTCGCTCCCTCCACAGAGACCATGGAAAAGGGCAGCAGCTCCCCACTGCTCCTCCATGCCCACTCCAACCTGACCCACCAGCTGTGCTGCTGGCAGGAGCTCTCCCTCTCCATGCTGGTCCATGCTCTGGGTTGGCACAAGCTGCCATGGGCATAGGCCTGGATCAGTTCACCCACACCAACCAGATGAGCTTGAAATCACAGACAAGTCCTAAACTTGAGGCCTGAAAGCCCAACATGAGGAGGTGAAAGGCAAGAGAGGTTTATAAAAAAAGGCAACATCCTTTCTGACTGGTCTATGTCTCTGGAAGGAAAGCTCTCCACCCACAAACCTTCTGCTCATGTCCCGCAGCACAGCTGTGATCACACCATTGGGACATCACTGGGTCTAAGAGCAAGGAGCCTGACAACTAGTTAGTCCTTAGCTGGAATGAATAGCTAGGCAGTTACTAATCTCAAACACAATAAAATTAAATAACTGCTAGAGAACCTTAAGATCCATGCTGGATCTTTTATCAGTGATCCATACTTTTTTTGTGCCATTTTTAACAGGATAGAGATAAAGGTACCCAGCTGTTTGCTGCAGATTGCAGTTGGGGTTAATTTTTTTATGCTCTTAAATCTGCCAAACAAGTTAATAATACAAAATCTAGACTTCTAAAGCATTCAAAATTAATCAAAATATTAGGTCGCTCCATATGTATTGCCTCCCACTGACACTAGCTTGTGTCACGCTCCAGTTCCAATGTAATCATTTAAATACAAGTATCACATAAATGTCTTAAAATTCCAGAGTACTGGGACCAAACAGTTGGCTGAACAAAACTTTAGAAATCGGAGGAAAAGATTCCTCCTTCTTACATGGGTTAGTTCTGAAAGAAGAGGAAGAACAAACCTGTCTCACTTACACAGTAGATTCCCCAACTTCTGATTACTGCTACAGCCTGGCTGGCAAATGAGCAGAAGATAAGCAAAACCAGCCATATGTTCCTTACACAGCTTCAACTCTTTATGGTTGGGCTGGGGGGGGGTGTGTGTGCAAATGTTGCGTGTTGTGCAAATCCACCTTGCAGACCACGGCTGAGAGG
>VWZY01004197.1:1274319-1292555 GCA_013399075.1 Chloroceryle aenea
AAAATAAATCTGAAGGAGAAAAAAAACAAAAAAAAAAGGAGAAACTTGTTTACTGTGAGGTGATGAAGCACTGGAATAGGCTGCCCAGAGAGGATGTGGAGAATCCTTCGCTGGAGACTTTCAAAACCCACCTGGACATGATCCTGTGCAACCTGCTCTTATGAACCCTCTTTAGCAGGGGGGTTGGACAAGATGATCTCCATGGGTCCCCTCCAACCCCTACCATCCTATGATTCTGTGATTCTGAAATGGAAGATGGGACAGACACGTGCCTTTCATTGTCATACTGCTGCTGGGCGAGGATGAGTAACAGCCCCAGACGCCAGGTCTGCATGTCCTGTGAGTGCACAGAGCTGAGGAACAGCACGGATTTCTTATTACAAGCCAGTGGTTGGTATTTAGAACAGCAGAGTATCTGCGAGTCCCATTATCCTATTACTTGTCCTGGCTAATCAACCCAAGAAGTACAGTCCACTGCAAAACTCTGATGTGATCCCATCCCTTTGAGGCACAGGCATAGAAAGGCTCAGCTTCAGCATCCTAAGGGACCAGGATGGACATCAGGCAAATGCCCTCTGACACTTGGGAACCATGAACCAATTACTGAGGATTTTTAGCGAACACAAAGGCACATCCTGCATTTCTGCTCCCTCATATATTACACTTAAATCTCCCTTCTTTTCAGGTCAACTACACATCCCCACTGGTGGCTATGCACTTTACAGATGTGAAGAGGAATTATTTGGTCCCTATTCAGTGCAGTCTGAATGGGAAAGGTATTATCAACGACCTTAACAGCGACCGCTTCCTGGGCCGAATCATCTTCACACTCAGCATTGGAAAGTAGCCACTGCAAGTGCTGGGCATGTAGGTTAAGTCAATCAGAGGCTTTTTTTCTTTTTAAAGCATAAACCCAGCATTTATTTATTTATTATTTTTTGGCTGGGAAAAACAAGCACATGGAGATTTTTGTTAATTTATTTTTGTTCGTAGTTAGGAATCAAATGAGATGCAGTGGAGCATGGAACCACATTTTTCATCATCTGATGTAAATCATTTTTAGTTAAAATTAAAAGTTATCTCCTGGGCAGAGAACTTGCAAAAGAATTTCAGTTTTGATTAAAAAAAACTCTGGTATCTGAACACTATTTTCATAAGGTCTTTTATGAGTGACCCTTGTGGAATACATTTTTCTGGGCTTTAAATTTTAATCTTTACCGTAGTTTTATGTGTATTTCTTGGGCAAAAGCTAACAAGAAGGTAGTCTGTTAGCACTATTCTTGTTAAAATAAATGGCAAAAATTCTGGATTATGCCTGCAATGACACTGTTGAAAAGTGAAAATGGTGGATGTCAAAAATGCCTCCTAGGATCTTCAGCACATCTTGACTGCAGCAATTTACACGGCTCATTCAGCATAGTCAAAGAGCAAAGGCCATGTAGAAAATCATTTGCCCTTGACCCTTTCCAACTGTTCCTTTCTGAAGTGGGAAGATTATTGCGTTTCTCCCTCCTCCTCCTCCTCACTCCGGTACTTCTCTCTGCCCCAGGAATCCTCATCAAGTCTGTAAGGCAGGGATGAGTGAAAGGAGCTCTTCCTGTCATAGTTTGCTGATTGATGGCCCTTCCTGCCCCTGTTCAGGCACAGAAGTGTCACTGAAACATGTTAGACCCTGCCCCCGCCCAATATTCCAGGCCTCTTCCTCCCCATTCCAGAGAGGTCACAGCTGTAAGGCTGCAGGAAATTGCAGGGAAATGCTTAGTTGTTTCATTGTCAGGGTCTGTGTTGGTATTAGTGAAGTTCTCAGTTTATCAGCCTCAAAGATCTACAAAGCACACTCACCCTTGTCAGAGCAGAGTGCTGCCAACCTGAGCAACCTCTGCTGCATGGGCAGCCCCAGCCTGTGACCATCCAGCCTTTGTCTTGGCCAAGACGAGCTGCACTCTGTGTGTTACGAGCGATGGGGACACAGCAGGACAGGACACCTTAGGATACTGTACTAGTTGGAAAGCACACTTACTAAAATTACTGGCTGATCGAGAGCATTCTGGTATGTTTGTCCCACATCCTAGTCCAGGTGCTTAATCTGCCATCATTTCCTGATCTATATAAACCTCTATGAAGTCATTTTTTTGTATTAAAAATAAAGTGACTACAGTAAAACTAGCTCTATGGTACCATTCTTAAAACGCTGGTCTAAGAGACGCAGTTTGTGACCGTGTCTCCCTGTGCTGGCCAGCTAGGGACTGAATTTCAAAGCTGCATGTAATGGGATCCTCAGATTGTGAGCACTTAACTTTCTAGGGCCAAGGAGTTGAGAAGCCCAGTACAGCAAGACTATACACCAAGTATCACAACCAACTGCTGTGCAAAAATCAATTAAGAACTGTTAAAAACCTGAACCAGAGGTAGTTAGGAACCAGTTTTGCTCAGATGTGGTTATCGATAGAGCCAGGACAACACAATCATTCTGCTGGCACAATGTACCTGAAAGGACATGATCTGATCAACAGAAACCAGCTTCTGCCAAGGAAGATGATGTAGTGGGAGTGTCTCTTTCTCTGACATCAGAAGTAAGTTAAACTCACAAATGTTTCCCCACCCACCAACTTCTTGGTCTCTTTAAAAATATTTATATTTCTGTAAGATCCTGAAAGGAAACTAAACTCTCCATGCTTCAGGCTGTGAAATTAATTGCTCTCCAGCCAGCAACAGGATGAAACTTTATTTACATCTATTCCCTACCTGCCTGCTGGAAGGATTCAGGAAGCACCTGGTCCTTTATCAGACACTGGAACCATGCTTTGATCCAACCAAGAAAGAAAGATAGATCAAATAATTTGGATGTAAATGTGTGAACAGCTTAGAAGCAAAAGTTTCTGTTTCCCCACCAAGGTCCAGATGCAGGCACTCTGACAGTCCTGTTTGAAAAGCTCTCAGAAATGGCATGTGTCTACTGATGCTAGAACAAAGTTTAAAAACACCACGGTTAACTTTATTTTCCATACACCTATTCTGCTTTCAGCGTATTTGTACAGTCATTTCAAGATCTGGATAATCATACACACCACTCTTCATGCTACAACCACCTTCAAAGTGCTGGCTCAATTTTTGACTTCTATTGAAGCCCAAAATAATACTTTATGTGTATATATAATATATATGCGTGTGCATCTAGGAAAGTGCCACATTTTACTAAAATAACCCAGCAAAAGTGATGCAAAATACTTTGATCTACAATCTGAGCATAAAACCATGGATGGAATCCATCTGCTGGCAGCAGAGAAGCAAAACACTCAGATAAGCAGGTGTTACTCAGAAATTGCCAGTCTCAATTCACTTTTTACCACTCTGGTGGGAAAGTGGAGCATTCTGAGAGCAAAGGTACAACACAGAAGACCAGGACAAACAAAACCACAGCACACAGTCCAATTTAGCAGCTTTAAATTACACTCCTGAAAAAAAGACCACTTGGTTCAAGTGCCCATTTGCAGTACAAAAATCAGTTTCATCAGATTCAGGTAAAGCTTATCCGTGGTCTCAGTGAGAACAAGTATAATTGAGTGTACAGGTATTTTTTCAAACATCAAAACTAACCCTTTGGAAATCTCCCTTCCCTGAATATACAGCTATTGTGAGCTACTTAAGCAGCAGTGTCGACTGTCTCCTTTGTTCATGTGAATTACTGAAGGTGCTTTCCCTGCAACTTAGACACGTGCTCAATGCACAGAGATCAAATATTTCAGTAGCTTTAGTAAATGCTTGCTGCAGAGGACAGAAACTTTGTCTTTCTGCACACCTGGCAGCTCTTGAGCTGTCCTGCGGTTGGAAATCGGGGTTAAAAAGCTGCAAAAGGCTTTTACCAAAATGGACCAAAAGGTTGAAAGGGGCTTCTTTCATCCTATCAACAAAAATCTGATGGGGATGAGGAAGAACACAACCACAAATGAATAGCTTCCCTTGTGGTACAGTTTAGATATGGAAAATAGAATTGCAAAAGGTACAGCATTAATAACAAAGGAAGCATCTTCAAACAAGTCAGATCCTCTCGATCCTTTGGAAGTGACCTTCTTTTCTATATCTATATCTCAGTTTCTGCTTTATGATCAGCATCCCTCATACTAGAAATTTTGGGGTCTCACACTATTCAACTGGTTTTGTAACTTCACTTGCATTCCCAGATCACAGCTTTTCACTGATTCCCATTAAACTATGAAAGCCATCCAAAGGAACTGCAGGAACCTCTGAACAACCCTTCTTGGTCTTTGAGACCTCTCAAAACACTCTCGAGCCTCACATGGATCAGCACTGAAACACTGCATAGTTTCTTTCATGTTCATAAAATCAAAGTTGAGACAAACTGCAGCCAGTGAAATTCCAGCCTCCTACCCACATTTCACAATTGAGCTCAGAACAAAAGGGAGAACACAGTCAAACAAAACAGCACAGGACACATTTCCTTTAGCAGGCTATTGGCTTGTCCGAGTAGTGAAAGTTCTGCAGGTTTGAGCCTTATCTTAGTGAATAAAGACATTAAAGGCATCATGCTAGTGCAAAGCTATTTAACCTACATTAGCAGTCACCTTCTCCATACTGACGTTAAACAAATCAATTTGTTAAAAAATCAGATGTTCTTCTTCTATTACGCTAGTTTATTAGTGAGAGCAGGTACTACCTTTACATTCAGAAGGAAAATTCAGACCAATTCACAAGCACAAGCTGCTAATGAAAAAAGGCAACAGCCACAGGCCAAGTGCCCAACAGAAGTCTGCTGAGAGCTTGGTGTTCGTTTTCCATGGCATGTACAGTCCCTTTCAACAACGCAGTCACACCTTTAACTATGTGTTTAGCTTTAGCATTATCCGAGATAAGCTGTATGCAATTAGAAATTTTCCTGTATAAAAAGATTAACCAACAGAAATAGAGTTTCAGAGATGTCTTCTTCACTCAAAATAATCACAATTCTCATGTGGACACACATTGACCTTACTCAATCCTATGGTCCTCCCAGCACTTACTTTCTCCAAAACCATACAGTTCTTTAGAGTAATTCTGCAACTCATCTTCAGATTCATGGCACGTTACTCTGTCGTGAAGTGGGCTTTTTGGTTTGTTTTTTTTTTCCAAATAAAGAAACTATGAATTCATTTGTTTTTCTTCTTTTTAAAGGGGCCGATCAGGGAGTTTGGGAAAAGAAGAAGAGCAGGGATGGTGGCAACAGAGACGGAATGAAGAGATTATACAGACTGATAGCCAGTACGACTTTTTCTTCGTCCAATGAGATAAGATATAAAGACAAGAATGATAAGGAAGCCAAGTGCCACGCCCACTGCGATGGGAATAAGAAAGTTCAGGTCAGAATCAGCAAAGCATTCTTCAGCTGCAGAAAGAAGGGGGAAAAAAAAAAAGCAAGGGAGAATAAATTAGTAAAGGAAATCGAGCATTGGAAACCAAAGCAAGCAAGGAGCAAACAGATGTTTTTGAGAAGTAACACTGTGTTAGATACAATACCTCTAAAGTAAAATCAGTACTGAGTAAAGAATTGATAGAAAGATTGTTTCTTTAAACATATATAATTTATATTGCTAACATACTTCTGATTTGTACATTTAATTTCCTCTTCAGTCCACTCAGGTTAGAAATGTGAGGAGAAAGCAGCAGCCTGTGCATGCTTTAGCTGATCACACCTGGGTTAGCAGCAATGTAGTAACAAGACAGACAGGCTGGTGTATTACTGCCTTGTCCAAGTGACTTCCAAACCCTCAAGTCACCAGCACTTCTCCAGGTTATAGACATGAAGTGAATTATCAGACAGCAAACCAAGTAATGAGGTACAAAATTATTGAAACTACAAGATACACGTTGAAAGCACAGAACAGAAAACACTGAAAGACTCTCTCTTTGGGTGGGTGACTTTATTAATTTTCAATCCAAGTACAAGAAGAGGGGTATTGGTTTCAGAACTGTGCAGCCCTTACTGAGATCAACACAAGATGAAAGAGACGGGACAGCTGTAATGCTGGCGTGGATTATACCAACCATTTCTGAACTCTCTGCTGGCACAAACGCTCATGCAAGGATTGGCAAACACCACCAGAAACTTATTCCAAACAAGTGATACACCTTAGAGACGGAGGCAGGGCTTGGTGTCCTCCTGTTGGCAGGGAGAGCAGAGCTCCACCTGCATGGTGCCAAGAGAAGTTTAGTGCCATGTGATGCGGTGTCTCCGTACGGCTTCAGTACTGTGAGAGTGCTGGACTCGCATGCTTTCCAAGTGTCATGCACCCACTCAGTGCTTTATCAAAAGTGAGCTATCGTTTCAAGTGAGTGTTTTAACCATTTAAGCATCTAACTGAATCAGCTTTAGTTATGGGACATGCACTGTCTGGATTTGGTTCCCCCCAGTCCAGAACACCCTCGCCACCCCCCCTTCACAGAAGGCTACAGAAAGCCTTTTGCTAAGAGGAAAGGGATCAACTCACAGAGGATCAGCCCCTGAAAATACTAAACTCTGGCAATCTGAAGGCACCGACTGCCAAGCAGAGCAGTGCTTTTAAGGGGGGAAAAAAAAAGAGGAAAGGAAATCTGTACCTTGTAGAGCGAGCTATTTCAGATTCTTCTGACTAGAGACAGTATCAAGCACCTTAAAACCAGAACTGCATTTGATCTTTAGTCACCTTTGCTCACTGAAGATCAACACACACAATTTAACTGCTTCATGTTAGATAATGGGTTGTTAATATAAATATGAAAGCATTATGCTGAGGATGAAAGGTGCCCAGCAGGCAGCGACAGAAATTCCCTCTCTCTCTTTTGAGGGAAGGAGATGACTGCAATACACATCGCACTGTGGCACTGCTACAAGGAATTCACGGGGTAAAAAGGGTTTGAAAGTTTCATACCAGCAACATTCTATCCTTTACCCCTCTCCAGCTGCCACTGTTGCTGGCACACATCTGTCCATGTATTGTTACTGTACAGTGGTCAGAAGCTTCAGAGAAGTGTCTTCAACCTGCAGAACCTGGTAACTGCACAGCATGACACACCTGCTGCACATTCAGGCCAGGAGGAAGGGATTTTTTTTGACACGGTTGGAATCACCTCCACTCAAAATAATCAGTAATTTTGCCTCCCAATATTTTTATCCCCAGTATGAAACCTATCTTCTCTTTTGACTGAGATCATGAGATACAGCTGACAGTCCCCAATTTTGTGGGTTTATTGATATATGCGCTATAATAGACAACACCACTAAATAGAAAAAATAAAAACTAAATTATAAAGGTATTCGTTGGCTGGAAAAGCTTCTTTGGAGGACTATTAGCATGGCATCTTTAAGCTAAAAGATCAGAAATTTTGCTATCTTAGAGCATAATTTTAGTATTTAGTAAACTGTATGTAAGATACAGTCAATAGTAATCAGTAATCAGTCTAATTATTAGTTATACACATTAATAGTCAACACCCAGAAGCACACACAAGTTAAATGCTGTTTCCACAAACCAGAACAAAACTGTGTTCACACAGTGCCACTGCAGGTCTTTAATAATCTGAAATTAAAAGTGTAGCATTTTGGAAGAAAGGAAATTAATTAATCAATTAATTATGAACTCTACCATAAATTGTTAGGTTCAAATATAAACCATGACAAGCCAACTTTTGAGTTCAGATTTTATTTTATTTTTTAATAAAGTTTTAAACTCCTTGTATCCAGCCTTACAACATTTCTTGTGAGCAATGAAGTAAGCCAGTAAGTGCTAAGACAACTCATCCCCCCAAAGCTGCTCCTACTGCTACTGGCACAAGGAAGTCGCCTACCTTTGGGCTGCAGTCTTCAACTAACTAGAAAAAGGGCAAGTTTGGAACAGAAATTTGTTTAAACAGAAGTATTTAACACTGTAATATCTCTCTATTTAAAGCAGTTATGCCTTTCCCCAACAGTACACCAGACAGTCATCCACAAAACCCTGATCTACTCTCCCACCTCAAGATACAAGAGCAATAGTTCCCCTTCTCAAACACAATTCATGATATACTCTCATGCAAAGCCTGTGTCTGCATGTTACTGCAGCTTTACCATTATCATACACTACAAAGTCCAGTTTTTCCAGTGTCTGGATAATCCCTGCATGTCTCCAGGAGAGACAATACTGCAGTTAGAATTACAGTAAAAACAATAATGCCTTGACCAAAACAAACAAACAGACAGAAAGAAGGAAAAAAACCAAACAAAACCCCACCAAAGTCTTTACAGTTACTAAGGAACAGCAGGAATTCCTGCTTGTTCCCATTCTCGTCACAGACTCTCACCAACTGACCTGTGCTGATAATTTGACAGACATCTGATGCCTGCAGTCCCACTGCACTTCAAACTCACTCGGATTTCCATCCTTGGGAATCCTGCTGTTAAGCTCTTTTACAAGAGCCTACTAAAATAGTTGTGCTTTGCTTCACATTAAAGATTCTCCAGCTGACTTCACCTTACACTTCAGAAAGGTGCTAGTGTTATTTGGAGTCTGTGCAGCAGATAAGAAGTCAGCTTTTACATAATGATTATAGAAGCTGTGCAGAACAAAAGGTGCAGGATTAGATTGCACTTTTTCCTCTTGTCCATGACCCTGGAATTCACGAGACAGGCCAGACAGAGGTAAAGGGAAGATAAGTGTCTCTCAATGCAGGAAAAGTATCTAGTAGTGGAAGTTCTTCAGTGTTACCAGAAGAACTGGCAGCCCTGACAGGATCAACACAGCTTTTATCATAAGAGGATGGAGCCACTGACTAATTCCCAGAAGGCTCCCTAATGCTTTCCCACCTTTGCTGAACGCAGAGACCGATTTAATTTTCCAGAACGACTGAACTATTCCGAGCTGCACACAGATTTGGGATGGCTGGCAAAATCTGTCACCGGAATGTCTTGTCTGGATGGAGATACAATTGATAAAAAACCCTAAAGTGTTTACGAGCAAATTTCTAATGATGAACCAGATGTAGAGTGTCTCAGTTCCCAAGCTGCCCCCTGCTAGCACACTGCATCCAAGCACACTTCGGAATGTGCTGCAAACAACGCATTAAGGCAGAGACCACAGAGGACTCTGAGGAGCTCCTTCACCAGCTATATGAAAGAATCTCAGATATAGACTGATTGAGGTTGACCTTACTCATTTAGTTTATTTTCTTTAAAAAAAAAGACAGTACAAGACGTCTGTTTTCAAATCAGTTAAAAAATGTGAACAAGTTTCCTTAAGAAATAGAACAATCTTTATTATTTAGAGCACATGTTGAACAGGTTGACAGTTCCCTATGGAGCAATACATACAGGAAAACTAGTGGTTTTATAACAACAGGCAGTCAGGTGAAACTTAGAGGTGTTTTCTGAACCAGTTATCTGCACATCAGTCTAGGAGTACTTGGATCTCTGAGCCAATATACTTGCAAATGAAGATTAAGTTACAGGTTTTTTGCAAAGATACGTCTAGCATTGCTGAATTTTGAGAGCAGTTTGCACTAATCTGTATGGTCACTTGCACAGTCAAATGAATAGAGTGTGGTAACTACTCCTTAACAGAAATGCATGTGTAACTGGTGCCACTAAAATGCTAAAAATCTGTATGAACTTCTGCACTTGAGGATATATGAAAGTAATTAGATCCACTTTTTTTTTTAATTAAAATGGAAAGTCTTGAAGCTTGTCTCAGGATTAAATTTATAGTAGTTCCCCACTTTCATTAAAATGATTTTCAGTAACTGATGCAAAATTCAAGCTGTAGACTACAAGCTATAGTAAGCATTATCCACCCATACTTGCTTCCTTGGCTAGTGTCAAGATTAAACTGTTTTTACAAAGAAACAAAACAAAACAAAAAATTACTGAAAGAAGAGTATTTTATGATTTGTATACAAACATGCCACAGACATCTCTACAACCCTAGAAAACACTAACAGAACACTAAACCAGCTTTGATGCAGGTGTAACTCATTCTAAAAGGGGTTGCAGGCAACATTATGTCCATTAAATTACTAGTTTAGTTAGCTCAAGTTATGACATATGCAAAAAAGCCACACTTACCTAGAAGTCTTAAGACTTTTTTTTTCTTTTTTTTCCATGCAGTAAAAACTATGTATGACAGCACAGGAGGCCAGAGAAAGTTGTGCAGCAAGGGTTAGTCTCTACAGAGCTGCAGTTTAAGAACAGTCCAGTTGCACTGCATTTTTTAAGTTAGTTATCCTTTCCATACAGCAAGGAAAAACAGGTGGTGTGGGTCCATCTCAGACTTGTTTGGCTTTTGCATTCTTAACATTAATAAATGCTACACAGCAGTCAAACACAAAGTACATTAAACATTCAGAATGCCAATGGCAGGCAGTTATAATGTGAATTTTGATAGGCAGAGAACCATTTGAGATGAAGATTTAAAGACAGCTCAAGCTGCAACAACAGATACTGGCTCACTAAATGAAAGCATCCTTAAACAATGGTCATTCAAAGCAACAAGACAGACCAGTTCTGTGGAGAGTATGATTTAAAGTTAAGTGCACTTTAAAGTTCCGGAATATTTAGAAAGGTTATTCCCTTTGAACCGATGCCAGCAAAAAAAGCTTGTATTAATTTAGCAGAACTCTGCCTCAACTCAGTATTTTAGATGATTGCCAAGGTATTATGAGTGGTGAAGAAGTTGGTGCCTAACAGGATATTTGTTTATTTTTTTGAAAGCATAAGGAAACAGCACTGAAGTCTTCCTATATATCCACCTTTTGGCAAGTACAGGTTACCCACTTTGTACAGCGAGGGTATAGGAATGACTCCTGAAACTACACCAAGGCAGGAGTAAACTACTCAATTCTTTCAAGGCTATGTAAGTTACTGCTGTCACTTCAAAAGATCACTTAACCATTAGCCTAAAGTTCAATTCTGTTGAAAACAAAGTTGTTACTCGGCATTGTATAATCCTTGTTAAATAGCAGTCAACATAGTGACTAATGCTGCCAGCTTAACCCACAGTTAGACAACAACTAAGGAACACAGAGGAGAGAAGCAAGTACAAATTCTATGCTATTCTGGGAGTTGCCAAATGCACATCAGTTTTGAATGTGTTCCTCGTTTCAGGCTACAATTTGCAAAAAGCAGAAGTAAATCCTGAACGCTTCAGGGTTTTTGCAAGATAAAATCCTTATCCTAGCAGTTCATCCAGTATTTGACATCTTCAAAACAGCTACGAAACCCCCGTCGTCTTCTTAGAGCAGGAAACCTAAAATCGTAGTTCTGCTTCATCTGAGATAAACATTCTCATCTCCAATTAGCTGTGGCTAGTAATTACTCCTAAATTTTGGGGCTTTTTTTGGACTTCAGAACTTGCACTTGCTTTGTTTAGAGTGAAATCAGAACAGGAATCACATTTAGATTCATAAAGTTTGATATCCAGCATAGCTTTTTCTTCTGCCAATTATGTAAGCAACCACTATAATGGCAATCAAGCCAGCAAGTGCAGCACCAACTACAATTGGGATTAGAATGCTGTCATCATCCAGCGAACACTCCTGGGCTGTAGATGAGAAAAAGGTTGCAACAACGGATAAATAAAGACAGAATACTTGCCAAGTGTGGTATAAAAGTCTGTTTTTCCTTAATATGAAGGTGTTCAAAAATCAAGTATTATTACATCTTTAAAGTAGGAGAGAAAGAACTGCAGGGGTCTTATGGGTATATCAGGCACATGTTAAGTATCATAATCACTTGGAAAGTTTGCTAAACTATAGTAAGCTAATGGGGTATGAGTTTTCATGCACACAAGATCTGTGCTACACAAAGGAGTAGCCACTCTTCTGCTTTTAAGACAGAACCAGACACGCTTAAGGCCAGTCTGGTACTCTTACTCATTAAGAATCAAGTGATCTAGATTTGGTATCAAGAACCTGGACAGAATGGAGACATGTTACAGAGAGATGAAATAACTGTAATTAGGAGAAGGAAGCTGGCTGAGACTTGAACTACAGAGGGAAATGGAACTAACTCTTCAGAACATATTACGGTAGAGTCTGTTCACCCTGCATATCTCTGTGGAGTTAACTTTCTTCTGCCCTATAAAGGAAGTTACAAAATCTGCACCCAATCTATCTGCCCACAGATTAGTCTAGTCTAATGAACACTGTGCTGCAAGTACAAAGATCAGGTTACTCTGAAGATTAAGAAAGAGGTCACTTAAGCCATTCCAGTTTCCCCCAGACAAGACCAGGATAGCGCTGCAAACATTTCAGAACCTTTCTTTAGTTCTGGATATTCATGACTGCATCTGAAAGAAGCTCTGTCAGATCATTTTCCCCACCTAACACTCCTGTTCCTTAGACTGTCAGATTAAAAGAAAGGAAACACCTGGTGGTATTACCAAAGTCCACCTCTGCTGAAGTTTTGTCCCATTTTTAGATATTAGAGCTACAAAAAGCTGTATGTCAAGATGATATCAGATAACTTCTAACCTATTCCACCAGGCAATGCTTAATTCCCTCTTTAGCTTCTCTAGCTCCTACAAGTTTTATGAAAGAGAACCAACACATCCAGCAGGTGCTTTTTAAGAACAAAAGTTTCCTTGAACTTGAATGTCAGTCTCAGAACTTCTCTTCATTTCATGTGTAAAAACAGAATTTTGCAAGCATTGCAAGAATTAAGAAAAAAAGAGCTCTTACCTGTAGCAAACTTATTTTCCTTCACAAGGAATGGCTGAATCCATAGATTAAAAGTATGTATTTGAAATTCTTCATTAATCTCAAGAGTTTGCTCTTTTTGGCACATGTAAGAGCTACCAAGGAAAGCATCCCACTTGCTGAAATTGTTGTTATCTGCACTTGAAATTACTAAAATAAAAAAAAAAAAAAAAAAAGGAAATTTGCATGGCCACTTTAAATGCAAGAGAGCTATTAATACAATCATAAGAGTAAGAAGCTGAATCTATAGGGGCCAACTTTTTAACACTGACTACTCTGAAAAACAAGGTAGTCTGAGATGCGATTGATCTGCTTAACTGAAAGATGTCAGGCACTGAAGTTATTACAGTGCTGTGCAGTAATCCATCCTCCATATAAACAAGACATTAAGCTTCCCTTGTACCTCCACTCATCCCAAAACAGCCCAAAATAGCAGCAGCATGAGCATTTTAGCTTTAATGCCCTTTTAACTGCAGTAGCTGTGCCAATCAACTTTAAAAACCAACATACTTATGATTTGGAAAAATGTATACTTCAGTTTTTGAAGGACTTGTCGTCGCTCTTCCCAGTGAGAGTTAATTAGAAGAGGCTGGAAGATACAACAGCATCTTCAAAGAAGACAACAGCTGGTTTAGGAAAACCAAAAAGCTTCAGAGTTGGTACACTGTATTTCACACCTCAAAAACTGTGTTACTGAAAACTTTTATGAAGGAATGCTCTTAATTTATATGTTTATCACAAAGGAAGAGACCCCATTAGCTGAAGTTTCAGGAAGAGAATGATCCCACACTGCTGTTCAAAGTAACCCTTAGAGACATTTTCTGCTTATTACTTTTGTTCCTACCAACTTACAGACTTAAAAGTATGAAATAATGGTAAGCATAAAAAGCATTGAAAAGAGTCAGAAGTGTTGGAAAAATACAGACATTGAATAAAAGCTTGCACTTGATCTAAAGGCAGACACTGTTTCTTACCAGAACCATTCAGACGGTTGAGCAGTGTAACGTTCACCTCTTTCAGATAATATTTTTGTAACCCTGCACTTGCATTTTTCTGTTTAAGAAGCAAGAACCAACCGTTAGTGTGCAGTTCCGCATTCTGAACTTTAACAACACATACTTTACAAAGGCATTTACCACAATCTTACATTTTGTACAACTTTAAGCCAATTCTCCATTTGTCCTGACAGGCAGCTAGCCAGTCCCACTGCCAGTATGGGAACAGTCCACCACCAGCAAGCAACAAAAGGATTTTACTATCAGCCATCATCACACAATGCTGTTGAAGTGGAAACTTAGTTGAAAATAAGTTACTTACAACCATGAATGTGAAACCAATCAAAGTGCTGTTTCCATCATTCAGTTTCAGAGTAGCTGTTGTGTTGCCACACGTACCATCTGCGGTAGTTGTCTTTGGATTGATGTTGATCAGAACAGGCTGAAATACAGACATAGTAGTCAAAGACCTTCAGCTGCCATGAGGAAACCGTTGGTTCAGTCAGCAGCAGTCTTAGGCTAGAAGAGCTCATCATGAAGATGACAGCAGGAACGCTGAGCCTGGCTTCTATCGAGCCAAGGCTACTTCAGTTAAATTTACATGCTGGTAATACAGAAGCAAACAAATTGCCCACTGACACCTTATTTTACTGACCTAATACAAGAGGTTACCTTGGGCTCCCTCTGTGGGGAAGGACGGGATCTGCAGGGACCAACAGTCATACCTTAAGATAGTTCTGGGCTTGTTAATGCTAGAGGCACTCTCAGTAATGAGCTACGGTGAATCCATGTAAGGTTTTGAAGCTATTCTGCCACTTAACTCTTCTGATGTCACAGAGGTGCTATGTACAATACTTAGAAGCAGCTCTGGGCAGCCAGCAAAACCTGCACTTATATTTCATACCAAGTAACTACAACAATCTTTCTAGTCTTCTAAAATAGGATAAGCACCTTGTCTTGGGAAACATTCAGCTGCAGTCCCACAGTAGCCAGAAAACAAGTTGTATTTCCACTTTTAAGAGAATAGTTTCCTGTGTCTGGATTCTCCACGGGTTTGGGAGCAGTGGTCGGAGCAGGTGATAAAGTGGTGGTAGATGCAGTAGTTACATTGGCAGTAGTTACATTGGCAGTAGTAGGTGGAACCGTAGGTGCAGAAGTAGGTGTATCAGCAGAACATCTAGATTCTGAAAAGATATTTTAACCATTTCAGTGCTGAAATTTTATTAAAGTCTTATGGCTCAGAGGTCAGTTGAATACAGATACCAATTTCTCTGTTGAAATCTAGGCCCACTGGGAGTCGCCAGCTCAGCACTACAGCACAGTATCCCAAACAATTTACCATTTATTCTCCGAAACTCTGTACTGCTCATGGTTTTAAATCCATGTAGCACATGCAGTACTGCTTCCTTCTATGTATGGAAGTGAAACACATGGACAAATATAGCTAAGTGGGGTCATGGTTTAACCCCAATTAACTCTACTCCAGCCAAGCCCAGCACAAATGGTTACGGCCGTGTGATACGCATTTGCTGCAGACAAAGTAACTCTACTGAGCCCTGTGCAGCAGGATGATGTGCTCATCTCTTTTCAGTCACTGAGCTCTGGGATAAGACAACAGACTCTGGACTATTTAAGTGGAACAGCAGAGGCTACCACTGAAAATGAAAGTCTCAAATGATCTAGACAGCACCAGTAGTTCTGAAGTGCTTGTTTTAACATCCCAGCTACCAAAATACACACGTTATTAGACTGCCACCTTGGCATGGGGACAGCGACATTACTACGTACTACTAAATCGCTTCTGTTTTTCCAGGAACAAGGGAAGAGGTAGTAAATGATATTTACATTAATATTATTCAATACAGCACATCTTACAACTGTTGGTTTCTTTATTATGGGGCTTCACTCCCTGCACTATGGTCCAATACAAAAAAAAGCTCATTTACAGTTTGAAATACTCACCTTTTTTAGCAATTGTGCCATTCTGAACAAAAGCCTGCACAGTAACATTCCAGAAAATCTGTGTTACGTTTTCTGCTTCAAGAAAGTCAGTGTTGTGACACACAAAGACGTTATTCAGTTGGACTGGACGCATAGTATCCTTCACAACAACAGTAACTGGTCCTACAAATAAGCAGAAATATTTTAATACCTTCTGAACTACAAGAACATTTATAGGTACTGTTACCTTTTATATAACTTTGTAAGACAAAAAGTAAGGGATAATTAATAAAAGTTTAACAATCCTAACCTCTCTTGAATATTTTACCTACATGTCCTGACCTGAAGCACTAAGTAACGCACAGAGCGGCCAAACTTCTACATCTACACAAGTCATTAGCAACATGAACCCTTTTACTTAAGGAAAAAAAAAATCCTATTATTAGTAGGTATTATTACACAGAAAGCCCCACGCTGTACTGCTTTGCTAGGTGGAAGGTCAAGTAGTGCACACTCAGATGAATCTTCTGTACATCTGTTGTCTACTAGCAGCACCTCACTGATCAAGGCTGTTCAGAGTTAACCTTCCCCTTCCGTTCCACTTACTACACATTTGCTAACTAGTCTGTGTTCTCATCCACAGGCAGGTGTGCCGAACAACAGCTAGGCAGGATGTAGCACAGAAGCCATTAGATACATCATTAGTCCTTCTAACTCTGAAAAAGCCAACCAAGGTCAGGTACATGAGACCTGACACTTATGGCTGAGATTGTTTTGTAAGTAGAACTCTGCACTGAACTTTACCCTTTCTTTTAGCATCAGGAAATACAGCAGTATCGTTGGTGTTGTAGGTAAACGTGATGAAGTTCCCCTGGTAAGTCTCGTTGGTTTTGGTAAAGTTAACACTCCAAGAATGACCTTCTCCAAACTGTACTGCCAGAAGTGCAGCTTGTGTGTCACTGCCACAGACGCTTCCATTGTGTGTCACACTGGATGACAAATTCAACGTTGTGTTTTTCTAGAAGAAAAGGGTGATTTAAAATGTTTTCACAGAGAGCAGTTCTTCCCCATGACAATGTTATAAACGTGTCGGAGTCGACGGAACCTTGCACAAAATTAGCAAGACTATTTTAGGTTATTCTACAAAATTCTGGAAAAGACTCCCTGACATGTGACTACGCAAGATGACATATCAGATTCAAGTACAAAAGTACAAATGTAACTTGCCTGCAAATCTTAACCGTGCTGAGCTGCAATTTATGTTTACTATTTGGGCTAAGAACATTACTACACCGACACCAAATAGGCCAACTTTGGTCAACATGCCATCTGAGTAGGTGCAATAGGGCACTTAGAGTGATTCGTATTATGACTTCAGAAGTTATGGTTTGTTATAAAATGAATACTTAATAACTGACTTAATAGGAAAAAAAAGCAAAAAACAAACAGCCTAGGTAAAAGAGAATGTACTTGAACATTCTGCACTTTTACTCAGGACAAAATAGACTTCTCAACAGAAGTAACCCACAAATACTTACATAATCACTACTGTTTGTTTCATATTTTATCAAGAATTTCATCATCCATTTTGCATACAGGCATGTAGCATTGGAGGCATCCTTCACATCTACTTCCACTGCATAGCACTGGAAAAAACCTATAAAATATGACTATTAGCTATTAAGACACTGCTTTTATTTCATTCTCTAAAACCACTTAAGAGGGCAGCTCACTACAAAGTAGAAAATTATTTCAGGACTGGATTCAATTTGCCAGATACTGAAAGAGTAGCTAGATTTCTAAGAAGTATTAAAACTAGGAAGCACATCCTGAAGTCATCAAAGCTCAATGAAAATTGAGAGTATGCTTTATAGTCTGTTTACTGGACAAAGACTAATTATCGTAGCATCATAGGCTGGTATGGGCTGGAAGGGGCCTTGAAGACCATCTCATTCCAACCCCCCTGCCATGGGCAGGGACACCTCCCACCAGACCAGGCTGCTCAAAGCCCCATCCAACTTGGTCTTAAGACACTTCCAGGGATGGGACCTCCACAACTTCTCCAGGCAACCTGTTCTGGTGTCTCACCACATTCATAGTGAAGAATTTCTTCCTAATATCCAATCTAAATCTAGTCTCTAGATTTAAATGAGCATTTGCTTTCTGGTGACAAAATGAGTAAACTAAGTGCATGAAATCAGCCCTTGAACAATGTCCAGCTTGTAGGCCAGAGTCGTCTTATTATCTTACTTGTTTTGCCAGCGGTATGACTCAAGCTGACCTCTAAGAAATGATACCAGGGTGTCTTCATCGAGTTTCCACAATTTCTGGCTCAAAAGACCCACGTGTTACAATTTTTGGAGAATTTTTCATAGTTGTTGGACTTTTAACCCGGTGAATCTCAACCGCAGCGTTCCCCCACATCCGGCTGGGATCTCTGGGGCTGTGACCGTTGACCCCACGGGGTGAGAAGGTTCTCCCGGGTCCTATCGCCCCGGTAACGCACTGCCTGGAAGCCCCGCTCGGGCGGGCCAGCGGCGGGCAGGCTGCCCTGGCCCCGGAGCCCTCCGGTGACACATCCGCGTCCGTCGCCCGGCTCGCACC
>VWZY01004197.1:1293126-1325288 GCA_013399075.1 Chloroceryle aenea
TTCCCACGTCACTGGGGGTCCACTGGGCTCTCTGACAGTGCCTCCACCCTGACTGAGCAGAAACCTTTCCAGTCACGGCCTCTGTGAAACGGGGAGGGGTGGCACCAGCACCCAGAACTGGGAGGCTTTGCTGCCTTTCGTCTGATGCTGAAATGCCAGCCATGGGGCAGGAAGAAGGTGGGAGAAAGAAGGAGGTGAGAGAAAGCAGCTTCTTGGTGCCAGTGAGGGAGAAAAGAGACAGTAGGGTGGAGGAGGGGGAATGGAGAAGAAACCTGATGGATTGGAGACTGGGCAGAGATGTAAAATGTGATGGACATTGGACTGTGGCCTGAAGAGTCTTGATTAAGGGAAAAAAAAAAAAAAAAAAAAAAAAAGTCAGGACACCAAGACAAACAACNAGAAAGGCTGGCTTGGCAAAGAGGGGAGACAGGGAAGAAGAGATGAGGCTAGGAAACAGCAAGGAAGATGGCAGGCAGGTGCTCTGCTGCCTGAGGAGACAGGAGCCCTGGACTTGGTGAGGTAGGGCCCTCATGGAATGACCTATTCCTGTTTCTGATGATGTGAGAGAACTGCAAATGGTATTTTGAATAATCAGGCACTAAGAGACATGACCAGTTATGGGGGAAGAAAACAAAACCAGTGAAATGCTCTCAGTGATATACTTGCAATACTGTACAGTTCCAGACAGTATCGCAAAGCCAAACCTGCCAAGTCAGGACCACCACTGAAACCAGCGCATCGNAATGGAGGTTCCACGCAAAAACGCTTGTGTGGTCTGACACGTTCACTACTTTTTTTTGTTTCTTTCTGTGCTTAATAACTGCACCTAGAACTGAGTTGCCATGTGTCTTATGTAACTGCACATGCATCTGTCTAAGCATCATTGCATTGAGTATTAAAATTAATGTAATTTCAAAATACTTAGAAAGATTTTCTATTTTTTTATTTAGCCTCGGGGCTTAATTTACTGAAAACTTATCTGAAGAAATAAACTTTACATTTAATAACTGAGCCAGCACTTGCTGTAGGGTGTGGGGGTGTGTCCGGTAACAGCAGCACAGAGAAAACCACTAACTCTGAAAGCAGCAAGTCTTTCGTTTCAGCTCCACCGCAAAGAATGGGGCATTTCAGAGGCAAGGGAGAGTCCTGCTGCTGGGGCTTTCACATTCTCACAGGCTTCACTGTTTTAGTGGAAAGCCTCTTTCTAAAAAAATGATCTCTTGGGGATTTAGGAACGATTACATTCAGACTATTAAGAGAGAGGCATTGAATTAGGCTTTAATTAATTAGAGGAGGAGAAAATTATTGGTAAGTTCAGGCAGTTTGTGTCACTTTTGTATCAGCTCAAACATTCAATTCAGGACATTTAGCTTTATGTATAAAAATTGGCATATTCAAACATGCCCTTGTTTTGAGTGAAGAATCCTAAATATTTTGGTCTCTGGCTTGCACATAGGAAATAGACTGTAAAATGACTAGGTGTTCTGCAGACATAAGAGGAAGGCCAATTACCTTGTTTACTTTATGCCAATTTAGTGAAGCTTGAAATGAAATCAAACGGTAACAAGCAAATTGGTCTCTGTGTAATAACACAGAATGAAAGTAGCAGCTGGTGTGGGATTGAAAGAACCACATATCTCATATAGTTTAGCATCATGAAAAATACATTGTTTTGAACCAGAAATACCATAATTAAAATCAGAACACAGATTATCTGCTTTCTTTGCTCCTGGTTGCTCTTGCCCCACTGTATCTCCCTCTCTGCCATGTAACTGTCATCTGTGGGCACTCTGTGGTCTTACATCAGTTCACTGTGATCTTAACAGGTGCACTTTTTATTTAGAGGCTTACTTCTTGCTGTATCAGTCAAGTTGAGGGGATGGTTCCTTCCTGGGAGCTGTTGAAAAACAATGTATAAGCCAATCCTCCTTCCAGTTAAGTCAATGTCAAAGTGGCTACAGGAGTAGCTTCACAGAAAGATGAAGCTGAATAAATTCCAAGGCCATGAGCTTGTGGTTTATTTTCATTGTCACAGAATATCACAGGAGGGTCTGTTCTGCCTATGGTGTGTGTATGGCATTGGCAACAACGTGGGAAGCAGCAAGGTACCCACAAAGGCTGCCCAAAGGATTCTGTCCTTGTGTGGAGTCCTTGGGAAGAAAGGATCAAATTCCACCTGTGGGGACTTGGTACAGGCACCTTGGAAGTCATGTACGGGATGAAGTTTGCTCAGTAAAACCCACATGCTCCAGCATTCTGGATGTGTTAAAAGGTTGTTAAAAACAGTGTGCTCCTGCACAGTCACAGTCTCCTCTTGCCCAGCCAGCTGCAAGAAGCTTGTTTTTGGCACTGTTCTCCTTAAATGGAGACTTTTGGGGCAGTTCCCAAAACCTGTTTGTAGCTCTGAAGGGAGCAAAGTGAAACTCCATTTCTCTCTTGCTTAACAAGTCCTTCAGTTTTCCTTAGGTAAAAAAAATAGTAGCTGAGGTCAGATGTTGTCCAATTCCTCTTAAATTCCATGGAAAGCTAGTCTATTCAGTACTTGTGGGATTCAGCCTCTAACAAACATCCACCACATCCTATTTATCATGGGTAATTTCTTTGGTGATTGTGGCGGCCTTTAAGAACAGTAAACTTTCTGGGATGGTCAGACTTCAGTGACCTGTGATCAAACTCGTATGATCAGCTGTTTTTCTTTAACGATGGAAGTGTGAATGGCTGTTACCATGCTGCAGAGAAAACGCCTTACCCTTTTGCTTACTAGAGGGAAATGATTTTGTGTTTGGCATGATCTTGGGAGCCACTGATGGATGGCAGGCTGATCCTGGTTTTCTGAGCCATCCCTTCTGTTCATTGCTGGAAGTGAAAGTGAGGACTGGAACGTTTCTGTATGGTGTTACATTTTTACTGCACATTGCACTTAGGCTGATGTCAGTTGTTTTAAGAAGATACTGACATGTACTGAGAACAAATATGCAAAAGCTTATGATTTCTTGTAAAGCTTCTGTTCATCAAGGAATATAAATTCCCACCTAATTTCAAATGTATAAGTTGTCCTGTGACTTTCATTTACATCATAGTTTTGATGTCCAGTGTATGCTTCATCCCTTGCAAATCCTTTAGCAGTTTCACCTGGTTAGACAGGACATCTACAGTCAAACTCTTCTTACCCTGGGACTTGCACAAACTGAGGGATGTCTGTGGTCAGATGCAAGCGGCCCAGTGTTTAATGAAGCACAGAGTAACAATGGTTCTGATCTGGGGTGCAGAAGACACAGCTTGTGATAAAAAGAAGAGAGATAACAGGACATGCAGTACTCCCTACTTTATCCTAATGTATTTTTATTAATTCTTTTAGATGTCTCTTTAAACAACAGGGCATTTTCTGCATTTTTTTTTTTCCAGGGACAAGATTACATCAGAACCAATCATTCCTTTCCCGGAGGCAGAAGGAAGATGTGAGAGTTACAGCCATTCAGCAGTTTTCCTTCTCATGCAGCCCCAGTTTTTAGCCTGGAGAATAAGGATTTGCTGTGATCCGGACACCATAATGAAGACCATATTTTGTCCAGCACAGTGTGACATCTGCAGTGCTCCTGCTGCATCTGCCAGCCGGCTCAGGGGTAGGGAAGGGACGGCTCTGAAGGCTCTGCTGTGCTAGCTCTGAAGGAATCACTGCTGATCTAAGAGGAGCGAAAGCAGTGGTTCACTCTTGCTCCGAGCAGATGGCAGTGTTTCGGAGCTGGCGGGTTTCTGGAGGAGGTGGTGGTAGGAAACCAAACCATTAAATGCTGCTGCAGGAAACTGCTGAGTCAAGACTGGGGCAATCACGTGAAATGCCAAAAACAGAAACCTCGCTGGGGAGGTGAAGAGATCAGGGAGCAGGTTGCAGCAGGCAGCCGCAAAACTTCCTGCAGCAGCACTCTGAAAGCTCATCTCGTGACACAGCTGGAAAAACACATCCCAGCTTAGCAGGAAGGCGGCACAGGCGGTGGTATTTCGTCACCAGGCTGTTATACAAACAGCTCATCTACGTGCAGCCTGGTTTAATCACAAGCTGGCTGCCTAGAGAGGAGAGCGTGGCAGGAGCTGGGCTGGGCCATGGTGCTGGTACAGTGGGGGCTCCTTTGCTGTCCCACTGTGGGCATCTGGGATGCTGCGGGATGCAGGGTGAGGTGCTGCCATTGATATTGGGGTACCCTGTAGTGCTCAGAAGCATTTCCAGCTGTTGCTGGGTAGGACATGGACTAGAGCAGTCAGCAGCTGGGTTAACATGTGGCAGCCGATAAGATTGATGCGTTTTGTGAGTCATGCCAAACTACTAGATGTGTTTAATGTGAAAAAACATGTTTGACTGACAGCTCAGCATATTCTTTGGGCTTATAACAGCACAGTAGAAAAACGGCAATGCTCTTAACCTTGTGTTTTTATGGACCCCTTGCTGACTTGCTGGAGACGGTAACATCTGTCAGCTTCAGAGCTGAAATTACTCTGGGAAGATCTCTGGCACCTCCTACTTCCAACTCTTATGAAAGATGTGTTGACTGTACTTTTTCTGAGAAATTTCATCAGGAAAGGAAATTATATCTAAAATACAGAGTTGGAAGGATACAGTCATTTTCATATCCGGATATTTTAACTGCAGGACTTCAGTGTTATGGGATCTCTTCTGACCTAGAATAACATTACAGCCTTTGTACAGAGAGCACACCAGATGATATAATAATGTGTTATTAGTCTAAGGTTTCCAGCCCTGACAGAGGTAGGAAACAATGTCTGGCAAACCCTGAGCTAATGCTTGCTCACTGCATTGTCCTGAGCAACACAACTCTTCCAGGACATGACCTCTCTCAAGCTTGAGGCTGTTGGTCTACTTTGTGCTTCTGGAACTAGGAGTAAAAGGTAAGAAACTGAAGGGATACATAGATGGTGCCAGTTCTGCAAGCAGCAGAATCACAGCCCTTTGGTTGTGGCACGAGTTCTCCAGAGAACTGCACCCTGACCGCAGCCTACAAGCTTTACCCGCCTGGTGACAAGGTTCCAGCTCACCTCTGCAGAGGCTGTGTTTTGTAATCTCTGTTCCCATCTCATGCCTGAAAGCTGTGCCTCCTCCCCAGCACACATGGGGCAGAACTTGGTCTGCAGAGTGTCTGGCCCAGTCTTCAGTAAAAATCACCAGAGCAGCCTTGCTTTGAGCCTCAAAGTAGTGCCCAGGGAAAGGGTTTTTTTGGAATAGTTAAGGGACTGGTTTTGAAACAGGTTTGTGCTTCAGACTGTAGTCTAAACAGATTGTTCTCGGATATACTTCAAGCTTCAGAGACTACATGTCGTGGTTTAGGGTCAGGGCAGCCCCTAAGACCCAACAGACGCTCTCTGTTAACCCCCCTCCCTTCCCCAAGGGGAAGAGAAAAGGAATAAGGGAGAGAGACTTAGTGATTAGAAAAGGAAACTAGAACAGNACAAAGGGAAAACAGACCACGCATGGGGATAAGTACATAGGAGGTTAAATTGAACACCTTGCCAATAATCCAGCAGTCCTATGTCCTGCTGTATAAAAACTACTTACCACTTTAATTGTTAAAGAGAAGATAAATCCATTCCATAGAATCTTAGATGTGATTTACTTGCACATCAGCCCTTCTCTACTTGCACAGTCATAGTGACTAAGCTTTGCAGAGAAGCACAGCAACGCCTGAACCCTGCAGTGGTCTGGCCTCAGAGTCTCTGATGCCTGACCCTCTGTGTGTCTTAACTGCCTACGGTATCTAAATGTTGCATCTACTGGGAAAACAGTCACTGCAACTTCCTTATTACTGAAAATATTGTTAGATGGACCTCTAGAATAAACATTGCTTTAAAAAGACAACATTTTGTAGCAAAAGCAAGTTAGTATTAGAAATTTTAACACAGAAGTACCTACTGACCTCTGTTTTCTTCCAGCTCCAAAATCATAGAATCATAGAATAGATTGGGTTGGAAAAGACCTCCAAGATCATGGAGTCAAGCTGACAAAGATAGGGTAATTTCAAGAAGTAAGCTAAAGAACTATAATCAATATTATAGAAGAAATATGATTAACTATATTCTTTTCTCTGCCTATTCTCATTTAACTTTAGAGGCTTAGCATTAACAGCTAAGGAAGCTGAAGCCCTAGGCTGCAAGAGCAGACCAAGTGTAAACTTTTGATAGAACTGATGTTGCTAACAAAGAACTCCTTGAACTGGGTAGGTACAATCAGAAGATAAGGACCAAGACGACAATTCCCGCTCAGACTGTGACCAACAAACTATTAAAAGACTAATTGGAAACATTCACTCAGACTTGGAGGTCTGTCTTAACCAGAAGACACATCTACTCCACTGTAGGTTGATCAACATCCATTGCTCCTCTTCCCAGCTATCTCTGTATTTTACAAGACACTCTCTGCAGAGTCCGCAGTCTTCCTGCCCCAGGAGTAAGTTTTGAAGCATTCATTTTCTAAATACCATAGTATGTCTCTCAAAAGCAGGAGAGAATACAGTAATGTATATTGCACTTCATATAATAACAGAAAGTAGAAGTGAGGAATGTTATTTTATAATAAAATTCTCTAGGGTTGTAGAGAATGTAGAAAATACTCACTTTATGGAGAAATTATTAGTGAAAAACCAGCCCGTGCATTGAGATGCCTCCAAGCTGTACCAGAGAAAGCAAGCACTGGAGCAGTATTAGGGGAAGACAGAGACATACCCCCTTAAACCCACCATGCCCTAGGACATGTTGTGATCACAGCAGCACTGTCCAAGGTCAGCCTCCCTGCAGTACATGCAAGCCTTCCACAGAGATCATCTGGAAGACCAGCACGTGCTTTGCTCTATCTCTTGGTGTTTCCAAACTACCCCTCCAGAGCTCAGAAAGGAAGATCAAAACACTCCACCTCCCCTCAGCCCTCTGAGCACCTGCAGTGGGAAAAGCTGGGCTGAAGATAGTCCTAAAGAATTCTATTCAGATTTAGTGCTGTTCAAAATGGCCAGAGAAAAATTAAGAATGGGCCCCCTTGGTCACCATCAATAACAGAAGCAAGTTTCCTGGACAGCCCCGTCCTTTTCTAATGGCTCTGGTACAACTATTGAAGTACAAAACTTATCTGTAGTAGGAGAGACAAGCAATAATCATGCTGCAGAAGAGCAGCCTCCTGTGCTAGCAACCAGCCACCACCTTTGGTATTTTTGTACCACTGGGCATCCCCACGCAGAGTTTGAGAAGATGCTTCTTTCTTTCCCCTCCAGTAACCTCGCAGAAGACTTATTTAAAAGTAAAAAAAATTCAGGAATGAAAGCCACTTAGAAAACTCAAGGGATTTTAATGACTGAATGAACTAATTATGATATTTAAGTAGCAAACAAGTATTCTGCTGTCAAAGCACAAGCTAAAGAATTGAAAGTCACAAACATTAGTAAGCCCAACATACAGAACTTTTGAGTAAGAAGACATTTTACACACAAGAGTTTATCAACACAAAACTGTTTAATATTTATTAAATGACACAAAATACCTAGATAACAGACTCACTCTCTGAAAGGACATGTATTTACATTATTTACCAACTTAAGAAAGACTCTCTGTACCCATATCAGACTTATGAAACATAAAAAAGGTTTTGCTGCTTTTTGCATCGAAGGATGCAACGGTGATACATGCCCTGTTTGCAAGTCTGCATAAACTATAATTTTTTGATGCAGTGAAAAAGCACGATTTTCATATTCTGGTAGCTGAGGGAAGAGGCTTCTGAAAAGGAACAGGGTTAGTTTCCCCCCACCCCCACTCCAGACATACTCTGAAGGACTGTTATACAAAAAGTATATTACATTTTTGAATGCTGCTGTACTCTTACAATTTTAGTGTAACGTTTCAAAGAAAATATTCTTCCTACTATATGAAATCACTAAGAAAAGTGGTATTTGAACATTTCTTTAGATGTACTTTTTTCATTAAAGAAAGCATTAGGGCAAATGATATGTCTAGGAAAAAAAAAAATGAAAGGCTGATAAAAAAAAGCAGAGACCAAAATATGTAGAGCTAAAGCAACTTAATTTGCTAGGGTTTATTTTTTTCTTTATTAACTATTTACTTTGGCACCTTTGTGTAAACTATAGAACAAAACGACGTTTACAACACATTTGCAATTACAGCATTTAAACAAAATGGTCACTTTTTAAACCAGCCAAGACAAAAAAATAGTCCATTTATGGGTATAAAGATTAAAAAACCTAAAATATATATTTCTAAGAATAAACTGCAATTTCTTATGAACAAGGTGCTATAAACTGCATGCAAGTCAAGATTAAAAATGTGTGGCCAAACAGACAGGCTGTGTTCTAGCCAAATGAGTTGTGGTCCGAGCCCACTTTCATTTTTGTTTCTTACAGAGATATATATGGCTCAAGAGGCAGGCACATGATCCCAGCAAGAAGTTGCAGAGTTGTACGGCTGGACAATAAATCTTGGCTGCAGCTTTGTCATTAACCAGGAATGAGTGAGACCTTAGCAGAAGAGATGAACAGGTTCTTGGGGAAAACCCATGAAGATACCAGAGGAAGCCTTCTCCCCTCCCCTCTCTCTCTCACCCCCCTCTCCAGGCCTAGCCAGGGTTCTCAAAGTCCATTCTTTGGGTTGCTTTAACTTGATTGCCATTTAGGGTCTGCCTCAGATTGTGGAAGTCTGATGAGATGTGAGGACTTTGTCTATATATTTTTTTCTACATTGAAATTACCAAAATGGATGGACTAGAAGTCAAATAAACCTTCAGACCTTTCTGGGTAGTTTGACTGAATGCAACACACTCTTCTAATGAGGGAGGATTTTACCAGAGTAGGTAATTTAAACATGTAATGGTGTTAAATTGATGCTACAACAGACTGAGTGGAACCAGTTCAATACTGATATTAATCATCTCCTGTCTCCCAAAAAGTTAAGTTTTATGCTCTCTCTCCAAAACACCTTTTTAAATGGAATATTTTATTGGCTAAATATACAAAACACATACAAGAAAAAGGAACATTGAACGCAAAATACAGAAGGAGGGCATTCTTTCCTCCCCTGTGGATCTCTATTTGCACTAATACTTAAGATTTGCAGGAGCAGTCTTCAAGTTTCTTACCAGAAAACTCTACTGTTAGTATTTTTTCTTACAGAGGCAAGGGTGGTCCTGGATGTCTACCAGTGGTTATGCTGCAAATAGTGTCAAAGGTAAGGTAGATGTTTCTGCAGATCACAAAGAGCTGTGTGACAGTTAGTAGAGGGTGACAGCAAATAATTTACTAGGAGAAAAAAAACCCCAACATCTGCTTCATCTGTCAGCTGAGGACTGCATATAAAAGAGCTCGAGAGAAAACAACAGCTGGAGAAAATATGGAATTAAACTGTAGAACACAAAAAGCAGTAAGGATAGGATGTGTCTGATAGAAAATTCACACTCGCACACTCTCTCTCCTGCACGTGCACACCCCTGAAGTGGGATCACAGTGATAGAAGTTATAGATCACAGAGAGATAAGTTACACTGCCGTTCAACAGAAGCAGCATCTCGCTTTCAAGAAGTATCTGGTATTCCCCAGGACTATCAGTGCCTGAAAAAGGATGAGGTTTTGCATTGTGCTCTGCAACACAGCTGATCATAGGTCTAAAGCCTGGCTGGGTAAGGAAGAACTGTTACGTGGAGGAGTTCACTTTTTTTACTGATGCTTTTTTTCCCATAAATTCCTGGCACATGCTGCTATAGCAATTAAAAAAAAAGCATTTTGTTGAAACAAAGCTCTACATTCAAGTGACTTATTCTCCCATGTCTTATAAAGATGCAAAGAATGCTCTCTGGTCATCTAAGAAAATATATTTTAGATGCCTTGTAGCAATACTTAACTTTCTATATGAGAGGTAGGCTTCTGGGTTCTAGGAGGCCTGCCACATCTAGGGCTGAGTTCTTAAAGCTTTAAGTTAAAGCAATCCAAAGCAGGGCAGCCTTAGAAGAGCTGCCCTGTCTAAACCTTGAGGTTAGTTCAAGTTTAGAATGTTGCAAAGCAAAACAAGTATTAAAATTCATTTGCAATTTTTGTTCTTACAGCTTTACCACAAGAACAGTGTGGCTTTTCATAGATACCTGTAAATAGATTCTCTTGTCTAGAGTATTGCTGCCAAGAGGTGAAGGCCTCCTACCCATGACTAGTAAAAACTGTCACTTTTTCCATTATGGCTGTTTTATGCTCAAAAATCCCAAAGATGATCACTAGGTCTTATAGGCAAGCCATATAAATCTAATCTGACCTTGTTTTGTTGTAGCAGTTACTTAAGAATGGTGTTTGTATATACAGTATATGCCCACGCTGCAAACTTTATACATCACTTTCTATCGGTACCATTTTGTCTTAATTGCAACCAAGAATATTTTCCACTAGATCAGCAATAAACATAGCTTGGCTTATTCCCCATTTTCCCCTCCCTCAAGGGAAAAAAATCCAAGTGTGGGCATCAACCAAACCCAATGGTATGTTACTAACTCAAATGTATCCTGTACAGTAAATTAAAAGTTTGCATGCAGTTTAAGCATTTAAAAGGCTATTTTCTTGTATTAATTAACCTTCTGTTTCCATTTAAAGGTGTGAAAGACATCTGTCATATCAAGGGACTCCTCTTCAGACCCAGAGACAAATGGAATCACAAAGACCAGGTACTTCCTTTCAGCTTTCTGCACATCTTACTAAATAACATGCAAAGAGTTCAACAGCATTCTTCTGAAAATGTAAATAGTACTCTTTAAATGGGCATGTTAACCACTGAAAGAAGTCCACTCTACTATACTTTTCCATTACACTGCTTTCATTCAATCATCGGTAGTATAAAAAGTCAATTAACGGGATCAACAGGCTAGTTTATCCACTGGCAACTGTGTATGACACCAAGTGTGCAGTAAAACAAAGGCCAACATATGTTTATGCAATATAGTTGTATTGATTCGGGTTTTCTTTATCTCTTTCCATGTAGTCCCTGTCAATTAAGGATTCTATTCTCTTCTTAAGGTCAGCAGGCTGTAAAATAAAGCAGATGTCAGCATGATTACTTTCCATGTTTCTCAGTTCTTTCTACTTAAGCCAAATATCCACACTGCTTAAGATAGCTGAGAAAATAGGAATCAGTTTAAAACAAATTTAAAAAAAAATCCCTTAAAGCATCAAAGTTTCTGAGGGCTGCAATGTACAGTTGAAGAGAAAGTTACCTGCAGGTGACAAGCTAGTTTTCTAAGTGTAGACTTTTTACAGCAGGGCAAGATACTTGCTTCTGTTTAAACTGAACTCTAAAGAACTGCAATTTGTGCATTATGGACCAAAGTATTTCTGCTTCAGACTTTTACCTGGTGGTAAAAGGTGGTACAAGTTTCATTGTTTCTTGATGTGAGTTTTGCAGCAGTCTGAGTGCCCTATGATTATGCTGGGTGATGTACTTTATAAAAATACCTCATGATAAAGAGGCAAAGCATTTAACTCCTCTGTTATAACCCTGCAAAGCCCAACTGCAGCTTTTGCAGTTCTTGCACAGCTGCAGGAATTTAACCAGGTAACAAAACTGAATGAGAAGGCAGCACCTTTTATTTCACATTTTCATTGCTAGAAAGCACTGTATATTTGAACTCAAACAGATGCAGCACTTTCTACTTGAAAATCCATTTCCATTGGTACACAATAAGCTATTCAATTTATATTGCAGGTGTGGGCTTCTTTAGCTTTGAGACACTCCCCAATAACTTTTTCATTCCATATGTGTGTGTGCATACACACTGATACAATAGTCCTGGAAAAATCATTGTTAGCGATCTGTTAGAAGTTATCGGCCAAATTAAGAAGCAAACCCAATTCTGCATTGCATATCTGAATCCCTTCCCCTTGTCCCCAAGAACATCTTGCTGGAACACTTAAATGGAAGAAGTGAAGCATACAAGGAGAGCTAGCTTCACAGCTACTGCTAAGGTGACACATTTATATTGACTTACTAAAAGCCTGAGGCAATATTCAGGTAAATGAATGTACACAGCACTTTAAAAATTCCTGAGAGGGAGTGTTTTCCTTCCTAATAGGAAGATGCATGTTTTGGACAGAAGGACTGTTTAACTGAGGACAGGTGAGGGAATATAAAAAGTAGTAATAGTTTCAGAAGAAAAATCCATACTCCACCTTGACTGGGAATTTAAGCTGGTTGTAGACCTCTGACACAAGCAGGTTATGACTCAGCGTCTTGCGCATCTTCATGATGCGTACAATTGCAGCGTCAATCTGGTATTGCCGGTCCTGGAATACTCTCTCTGTAGTGCTTGCCTGTTCCTCTACCTGAAGGATTCATTTAGAAGAGTTTTAAAGAGAACATCAGAACTCTCAAAACAATTCTTTAAGACAGGAAAATGTCTGCTGTCAAATATTTGGCATAAATCTTTCCCAAGTATGAAGTGCGATTATCTATTAAACCCCCACTTGTACAAGGAATGAAAGTCTTTGCACAGATTTTACACTGAACAGCTGTCAGGGAAAATTCACTGTGAACTTGTTTGTATGTTCACAAACCATTCAGTAGAGCTCTGAGGAATGATCAAGGGTGAAGAGAATATTCACTCCTTGGAACTTCTCTTCAACAATCTTATTTACAGACACCCAGCATCACTGGTGTCTAAGTATGGAGGTACACAAATAATCATCATTCAACATGTGCTATTATCCAAATTAAATGTTCTACAGAGGTATCAGTATGCATGTTACAACTCAGAGGATAACAGCTTATGCATAGGCAGGCAACAAGATACTTAACCCAAAGATTTAAACCCCAGAGGATAAAGAAAAATAATATACCGTTTCTTTCATCTGAATTTGGTTGATCTTTATCCTGAAGAGCTTATGTCTGAAATCATCATTACATGTGAATTTATCACCGTCTTCCACATCTTTGCCTTTGGGGCTTTTAGTCAACACTCTGGCTTTGCCACAAGCCAGAGACTGAAGTGTCCTTCTCAGCTCTCCATCCTCTAAAGCAGAAATAAGTTGGTTAGGTTTTTTCAGTAATAACAGCTAGAAGTAATCAGCTGTTTTCAATACCAACCTATTCCAGTGGCTTGCTTTATCTCCTCTAGACTGAACTCCTCTCCTTCATTAAACATGAGCAGCACCAGTGTCTGGAACAAGGAGACCTGAAGTTCTTTTTTGCCCTGTGACGAGAGAAGTGAACAGACATCACTCAGCTGTTTGTTGGTGGGTTCTTTTGGGGGGGGTGAGAAGGAAAGGAACAAGTCACTTGTGTAAGTCAATTATTTCACTTCAAGGATGTGATTGCTATTTTATTCGTTTAGGAACATGAGGAATAAAAACTACTGGGCACCTTGTGCTTACTATGAAATGCAGATAAACTAGAGGTCAAAAGGTCAGACTACTGTATCTGGTGACAACTCACCCAAGACCATTCTCAAGCACTGAATGCTTAAAATTAGAACTTGAAAGGCCTTTAAATCAAAGTGTAACACAGCCTTAAATTTAAGAAACAGAATTATTTGAAATAGCCAAGTTTGATATTACTTGTTTTACCATTAACACTTTCCTGAAAAACAGAGCTGGTGAGCATTCCCATTCTAAGAGAATTTTTCTTGAACTGTATCTGTGCACATGAAGAAATGCTGAAGAGGAATACGTGGAAGCCCTATAAAACCACCCATGTTCTTGTACAATCTAAACTTTTTCTTTACTTCAGAAATGAAAGGGTTACTGCAAACATGCTTAATGCTGTCAGGTGAAGGAAGGTCATCTATTGGAATACAGCCTTTTTTTTTCTCCCCAGTATAAAAATTAATGCCATTTTTAATATGAAACTAAACCCACTGGGTGTTTTCCCCAAACAGCAATCAACATCCCCCCCCCAGCTGAAACAGAAATCAGATGCATGTTCTTAGACCTTAATACATCTACTTCAGCAACTGCCAACTCTAGAAGTGATAGCAAGATGTTATAAGTTGCATAAACAGTGCTAAGTTTTCCATCTCAGCACAAAAAAAAAGCTTCCTGATATATCCCAAAGGTATAACCCAGAGCTGGAATTGGCAAAGCAACAGGAGTAAGAGAAATAATACACTCACCTCCTTAAATTCTGCTTTTAGTACACAGTGTCCTAGTGTTGACTGCCACTGAAGTTTCCTACCACTGTGTTTTCCTAAATAAAAAGTCTTGAAAATCTCCTGCAGTTTTACCATCTAAAAAAAAGAAAGAACACAGAACAAACCCAAAATTTCTACTTTAAAGCATCTTCTACTTCCCTCTACTTTCCTCCTTAAATAAAGGCTTCAAAAGATAAAGGAAAGAAAGGAAAACAAACTTTATTTAAGACAATTGTGCATTTCTTTCTAGAGATTATATGCATAGTTAAAACCAAGCTGCAGCTGGTACCAAGATGCATTACTGACAGGCTGATACTGGTTTAAGATGTCTATATTCATTACTGACAGGCTGATATTGGTTTAAGATGTCTATATTCATTACCTCCGGGGGCAAATGGACCTCCATAGGCACGTAGGTTGGCCAGTAGCCCATAGTCAGAATATTCACTGTTAGCTCAATGTTGCCAGGTACATTCTGATTTTGCATATACTGCAGAAAAACAAAGTGAGTTGAAATAAAGACATATGTACTAAACATTTCAGGTAGAAAACAGTTAGAACAGGCACTAAGAGAGCACAGAAGACAGACGACCTTATGATGTCTTCGCTATAAACTGCAAGTTACATAGAAGAAAACTAGGATAAAGAAAAGCACTTTTCTGAAGTTCTAAAGGCACTTCCACACAGGAAGAAAATAGCAAAAGTAGTCTTCACATCCTGTTAAAATACATCTTTAATTATGTGTGGAGGAAAATGTTAAAATGTGCTTTCATCAAAACACTACAGGACTAATGGGCAAAAAACTTAAGCCAGTCCATCAGAATAGAGTGGTGTTAGTGTTTCGTAACTGGTGTTAAAATGTTTTACAAGTTTACAATGCTTTTATTACTATGGCTTTTTTTTTTAAGGAACTTGTTTCAGGTTTTTTCCTTTGTTGTTCAGGAAAACCATTACCAAATTCAATAAAATTTTCAAAAGCACAGAATTAAGAAGCCGATTGACTGATTTTCAGTAGAGACTGTTTTCCCAGGTGGGTTTTTGAAAGCAGTCACCTACAAAGTCCTTTTCTCTGTAGTGAAAGAACATCACAGACAACTGAAATAATTCAAAATGAATCTAACTCGATTACAATGGAAATGTTTGCAACTGGAGACATGCTGCACCCTCTCATTAGGTTCTCTGAGAATAACTCATTCAAAAAAAGCAAGTAAATGAAGGAGCCATGACAGACTTTCCTGCAGTACCTGTTTAAATTGTATCATTATGTCTTTTGAAAGCTCCATATCTTTAAACATTCCTTCAAGTTTGCTGGTGAAAGCAGCTCCACATTCTAGAAAAGAGAACATGTAAATCTTAAAAATTAATCTTGTTTATTTTCAACACCACAAAGTAGTCATTGTCATACTTAGAATGACGAGCAGGATGACCTATTTCAGCCTATGTTCTTACATAAAGATCTGGATTCTAATTCAGACACAGAATAAGGTTATAAAGAGGAGAAGAGTTTTAATGTGGCAGCTCTTTCGTAATCCAATTGTTTTTCCACACGGACAGGACTGTTCATCCTAGGACTCCATTGGCAACCTGTCACGAAGGTGACAATTCTAATCCCTATCAGCTGCCTGCCAAGCTGTCTCTTGATGGTAGAACAAGATCAAGTTCTAAAAATCTTACTCATACCGCCCAAGGACTCCAGCCTATGAAACAATGCAGACCAGAGGAGAAGGGAGCCATCTGGCAGCTCCACATTTCAGACCTTACACAGAATGAATAACACGCTGATGTCATCCCCAAGTTCTCCGAGCACATCTCTGATTCACTAGACAGGGAACCTCCACTCTATCCCACAGGCCAAGATACACTGTGCACTCTGAACTCCTTTTCTTTGGCTATCGCTGCTGTAATTAAAAAACTAAAAGCAAATGAGTCTCTCATTCTAGACTTGCACACAAGGTTTTTGCCCTTGTGTGAAGGGGAAATACAAGCAGCACTTTTAGAAGTGCCTGTTAAGAGGACTATTTTTAAAAGAAAGTAAGTAGATAGATATTTACCATGTTTGAGTTTGGAAAGCATAGATTTTTCAGCATCTACTGATGCACTCTTCCCAACTAATAGTCTCTTTGCTAGATCTTTTTTATAAAAGGCCTCAAAGACATCTTTACCTGTAAGAGATAAGATTTGACAGTGATCACAAACTGTGGTTTGTTTCAACCAAGCATTACCTACAAGAGGCCCAATTCAAAGCTCAGTAAAGCTAGCAAAGCCTTCACATTAAGGTTTCCACAGATTTTGAGTCGGGTGTTACTGGCATTTTCACATACAAACTGGTTAAACAGCACTACACTGGCAAACTGCATTGACAGAGAATGAACACTTGAAAATGCAGACAGACTGCAAAAATTATTTCCAAGTACCTTTATGTTCCAAATACCAAATGTATCTCCACAAAAACACAATACTTACCATATATGAATCTAAATATGATCATAATTTTATCCAACATTTTTTCAAGTTCTTCATCAGTAGCTTCTTTGTTGCCTGCACGAAGCTTTGAATCTACATATTTAGCTAAAACAATGTTGAGGAATAAAGAGTTTAGCATATGCTTAGTGTCAGAGTGAAACAAGTTATCTATTTAAAAACAGAAAATAGAGACTGAAATCTTTTGGAACTGTAAAGGATCCTTAAATCACCTTCAAATCAGTTTGGCAGAGCGAGCCTGATATATTTTCCTAGTGGCTATAAAGTTATAAAAGCCATTACAGCCTAATCTCTTTTCAGATAAGCAATTACTGCATCTTAACTTTATTACCATACTTAATGTTTAAAAAAAAAAACCCTAACAACAAAACTGTGTATGCCAAAAAAATCCTGGTCCACATGATCGCAAAATAAGAAGTCACTATTGCTCTAGATAGACATGACTGTAAATAAAAGCAAAAAGGTCAGAAAATTATGTAAGCCAGTTATTTAAATGTGTTGGGCATACTACTGAATTTCTCCAGGAGATTACTGCTTGTTTTAATTTCAAATGGTTTGGTAAGCACATTACAGTTAGTGAATTAATTTAAAAAAGGAGGGCAGAAAGCATTGCTCCACGAGCCCAACAGATTGCAAAGCAGGTATTATTTACTGCAGGGGGAAATAATTAAGGTATTCCAAAGCGTGGAGAGCCAGGCTTGTAATGCACAAATCTGTAAACTACATTCTTTGCAAACTACAGAGGCTCTCCTAACACAAGAGGTACGAGGCATCCTCATTTCTCTTCCCCATTACATATTGCAACAGAGGCAGCTATGTAGAGCCCCAACAGCTCTGGGCCCATGCTGGTGGCACAGTTATGTAAGCTGCTGAAAAAGTCAAATAATTGGCAGCATTTTCACATCTGGACACCAGTCAGTTGCTGGTTCTCCACTTTTCTATCCAGTGAACTGATGAGCATAGCTTGTTCTTAGTGTTTAATGCTACCCTGTCAAATAATTCACTTGCATAGTAAGACACAGTAGATCCCCAGTTGACAATGCATGGTTCCTAATGTCTTTTAGCAAACAATTCCATCGTGTCCCCTCTGTAAGCTGCAGCAGCAGCTACCCCTTCGTCCCCCTCCCNCTTCGCCCCCCCCCCCCCCGCCCCAAATTCTCACATGGGAAGAAGCTAAAGAAAAATACCTATGAGTTCAGCTGGCTTATTTGGTCTTTTGTTAATGAATGTTTCAAAGGCTTCTTTCATGGCATTTACAAACTTCTCATTCTTGAGAAAGCAAACATCAATAATATGATCAACTTTGTCTTTAAAATCAAGTAGTTCTTGGACCATGGTTTTGTCTTTTTCTGGATTAATTACTATGGTGCTACCAAATGCCTGCAAAATAAAGCATATCTTTCAGTTAGCCTGAATAATGAATTTAAATTATGAGATGTCTAAAAGCTTAAATAATCTTCATTGCACCTTGTTTCTGGCATTTATATTAGTTCTGCTAACACAACAGAAATAAAAACATTATGAAGCATTTACTCTATAATCATTCCTAGACCTTGTATGTTGATTCTGTCTGAAGAAATACATTTAAGCATGACCAAAACATCCTTTTTAACACACATCCTCAGGTTTTACACAGGTAAAGCTCCGGCTACACTCAATTTTATTTAACAATTCTTGTTAACAACCATATTACTCAGTGAGAAAGCTGTCAAAGTAGAATTAAACATCTTAAGTGAAATTCAAGTGCTTTTTGAATGTCAATTGGTTGGTAACTTAAGCTACCACTCATTCCAACAAGAAATTTTAGCAGCATGAAGACAGAAATGTTCTGTCACTACAAAAATGTCTACTGGAGAAATATAGCTGTCTCCCACGACTAACTATAAGCAAGAGAAACCTGCCACGTTGATTTAGAGTTCAATAACTCAACTGAATGTTCTATATTTTATTAGGGTGAGAGAAGTCAGACTTCCTAGTACAGTTTCAAAAGCTGCCTGTTAAATATGTTTATAGGAAAGTAGTCTTTAATGCTTAGAAAAATGCAATAGTTGGGAGAGATGACCCAAGCATCTTTTCTATAAAGCACATCAATGCAGCAGTGGTATCTGTTCCAGAGTTCTAGGAACAGTACCTTTATGTACTCAATCCAGTGTTGCAAGAGAACTTGCACTCCGCCTCTCACACGACTGAACAACTGATACAAAAGAGAAAGGTCCTGAATTCGGTTTTCATCAAGGAGGTGATTTAAGCCTGCAAATGAGAGAATTTCAATGGAAATTAAAACCAGAGGAATCCAAAGAAAGCACAGCATATTACTGCAGCAACCTCTTCGAAGTGACTATTTTTTGATCAAACAATTAGTGGTGGCTGTTTGGTGGTTTGTTTTGTTTTTGTAAGCTACCCAATTCAACAGTGAAACACAGAATGACAACCTGAATTGGCTCAAACCTTCAAAACCTTCTTATTGCACTGGATATCTTGGGTAACATTTACTTTACATAACATACTTGTTACAACACCTTTGCTTGCTTCTGCTTTACTATTCCCTAAATACTTGAAAAAGTTTAAGCTTTACTGATCTGTAAGAAAAGTTCCTTGGCTAGAATAAATTTAACAGATGTTTGAAGGCAAGCAGCTTCAAGAAATATCTTCACCTTTCACTTTATCTTTTCTGGCAGAGAAGGCCTGATGCTCCACAACAAGGTTCTAAGAAAGCAGACCTCTGAGTCTTCAAAGTGCTGTTCAACACAGTGAGCTCAAGTCCCCCCGTTCTAGCTTTCCTGTGTATCTGAAGACAGCATTGTGTCTTCTAACATCTGACAAGGAGAATGGTATTTGCCCTCCTGCAAAGTGGTCAGTGCTTGGTCAAGAGCTTAGTAGCAATGGGCGCTAAAGAATGATGCAGCTTTGCACACTCCCCCAGCACCTGAAGCTGTCACTTTTTTCCAGCACAGGAATTAAAGCCCCGAAGCAGCAATCAGAAACATTTCTATAAAGAAGAAATATTACCTTTTTGAAGAATGGCTGTTAAATGTTCACCTAGAAGTTGCTTTTCTACAGTAGCAATTAGTGGCTTCCTATAGAAAAAATGTTTAGAATTACTTTTCCTTTTTCCATTATTGACAATTTTTAATCCTTTTCTTTGAGATTATAACTATTCTTGTCCTTTGGGAATGCTAATTATCTGTGGCCAAGGACTTAAAATGATTACACACATTTATCCCTTTCTCACCAGTAAGCAATTTTTTTTTCCCCTGTTTGCTGGCTGAGGATTTAATTCAAACAAGCCTTCTGTACATGACCTCTAGGCAGCTAGACAGTGATTCCACCAGGGAAGAAACTGGGCAGAAGTTTGTCAAAGAATACACCTCCTATTTTGTGGGAGGAGACTTAGGTCTTAGGAGACAAGCCAAAGAAAAGGAAAAAAAAACACCTCAAGTCAAGTAGTATTAAAATAGGGAGTTGGCCACTAAATGGTGTGGAAGAAGGAAGCCACTAAACAAGCTAAATGTTTTTAACAGCTGGAGGAGAAAGGAAATAAAAACATATGATGGTAGCAGTAACACTCTTTCCACTCAGAGAGATCCTCTGTACCTGCTCTTTAAGAAGCTGCTACCAAGTGCTCAAAGAGTTTTGTTATACTAGTGACCTGTTTTCTCTCAGACATGATAGCTGTGGCTTTACATTAGGAGAATATTTCTCCCATCCTACAGCCATGACCTCCACTTGATTGTATTTGAGGAAATCCTGCCTCTAAGCAGAAAAGATTGAAGAGTGACATTAGTGAATTTCCCAGAGTCCATGAAGAGTATAAAAATATTTTTACATAAATATTTAGAACCTTTATCTTGAGAATTCTCTATCCCAGAGACTGTATTTTTCAGGTAGGTCGACAGCCAATTTTAGCAAGAGAGAGATGTTTGGAGTAGGGGTGCCAGCCTATTTTTCTCCAACCATATTCTCAACAGTGTTTATGTCAAAATAACTAGTGGCTTAGAAAGGATATTAGCTGTGTGAGCCAAGACACTGCTTCACTATAAACAAGGAACTGTGGGAAGTGAGAAGCTTTTGATGGTCGGTCAATAACAGAAATAAATTGTAGCTCTTAGATGGCCCTCAACAGAGAAAGAGCCAAATAGCTAACAGTACCAGGCAAAGAGAGATTGCACTTACTGTGTGCTCTGATCTAAATAAGTGATTATCCTGTCTGCTTCTTCTTCCAAGCGCTTGTTGACATGGTGAAGATATTCTGGAACCTGAAAACAACAGAGTAGTTTTGGATGTTTAAAAAAAGGAAACAAAACAAACCAGTAATGGTCTGACAGCAGCAGCTCCAGTTTTAAGCAGAAATCATTAGCACTGTGACTGAAGGCAACTGCATGTGAATTCTTCTTCCAAAGGAATAAAATACAAAGGTCACACCACTCACATTACTGCTCTGTACTCTAAGGCAGAGGAGTTCCTCTCCCTGACAAATGTTTTGTCATTAGACATAACTATTGTTAAGCATTCAAAATACCTCTCGTTCCTGCATCAGCCTTTGTCCCTCCGCTGCATACAGGCGGTTAGTCTCTTCCAAGAATCTGTGTTCGAAAGAGTCTTGATAAATCTGGGGGAACAACACAAGAGCAATCCAGGGTGAAGCTTACTGACCACTAAATAAGAATCTCAGCTGTTTATTGGTTTGGCAGCCAAACAAGTTTACTGACCTGCAAGTCAGAGAGCATGCTGAGAAGGCTTCGCAGTAGGCTCCTATCGATAGCCTCACCATTTCTTTCCCTCTCAATCAGTAGAAGAATGCCATCAATGGTTTTGTTCTGAACCTTCTGATCACTGATTATATGAGTTCTGAACAATTCTAGCCCCATATCCCTAAAAAGAAAACACTGTTCAATTAACTGCATAAGAATGGACCCCAAACATTCCCTATGAATAAATTCTGATCTAGATCAAATAGAGGCAAAGAAATACCAGCATTCTTCAAATTCCTCATTCCTCTGCACTCAAAACACTCAAGATTAACAAACACTAAAACAAACTACAACAAAGCATTAACAGTAAGCTACAGATTTTAAAGACTGTAGCACATTGTCCATTGCTTTGTAAGTGTGATGTAGAAGAAGAGATCTCTCCTGCTTTGAGCATCTCAGTTAAAAGCTTCCATGAATCTGAAACTGTAGATCCAGATGCTTCTAGGAAAAGCCAGGCCCTCCATCCACCACTCCTCCAGTCCCTGACAAAGTCATTCAGGTAGTGCCAGAGGCACTGTAGGGCATTTGCCAATTATGAAAATATTGAAGGGGTGGATGGGGGAGGGTGCTTGTGTCATGGAGGTTGAAGTCCAAGAGAAAACAACATGATTTTAGGTAACTTTTTCCTTCAAAATTACCTAGGGAACTTTGAATACTCTGCACATTCAGGTGAGTAACTGGACAACCCAAACCCTTGCAATTCCGTTGCTGAACTGGCCCTTTATCTGTTCTAAGTGGAGGCTGATAGCACATTTCAGCTAAGCAGACATCACAGCTATTCTAGAAGCCTGTAATTCATGGCAAATAAAACAGAAGTGAAATCTCCCTTTGCAACAAGCATGTAGGCACTCACTATCTAATTTACAGGTCCCTATAAGCTTTATATTAAAAAACCCTCAGGAATCAGCAACATGTGATAATTTAAATATACTCCCCAAATATTTTTATTCTTTGTGCCCTTACCAAATAGATGGCAGCATTGAATTCTGAAGTACGTATGTTCGATCCAAGAACAAAAAGATACTTCTAATCATAATCTGTTAAGAAGGAATAAAAAAGCCACAATCATTTCCCTCTTGAAATTGAAGAGCAACACAAATTATGCTCAACAACAACAAAAAGAATCCCACTGACAGATTTCAGGCAGTGCTTTTAGACACTGATGATTTCTTTAAAATATTCTGCCAATCTCAGCGAGGTGATCAATGTGACATTTAGCATCTTTCTGTATAAGAGAATAGCTCATTTTCTTACAGGTATAAAAGGAAAAAGATTTGCATAGAAACAGAAGTTTGGAGTTGGGTGGGTGTCCAAGATCACATCAGTGTGTCAAGAAACACACTACAGACAAGTATTCTCAAGGCTCTGTTTCTAACAAACTAGATACAGCTGTATTTCAAAAAGACAACTGATACAAGTGTAAGACATTTCAGAAGTACAATGTGTTTGTAGAGGAACAAAATTAAGCAAAACAGGCTGACTAGGCAACTGGTTTTCTTTAAAAAACAACTTACCATTTGTCTGCAGTGGTCTTGCCAACATTTGTCTATTTTCTTTAGAAAAAGGACACTATCCAATGAATCCGTGAAGAAATCATTAAGAAAATTATGATTAATAGGTAGTGTTATTAAAAAGACACTTAGTGGTGAGCACAAGACAACTCACCTACTCCCCAAAAGAACCAGTTAACTTCTTGCAATGTTTTTATTTTTAATGAGGGTCCTTGTGTTAATAATAAGAAAACAAAGTGATTTAAACAACTGAAAAAAAAGGATCTAAATACATTTGAATGTTCTAATTCCCCCATTGCTGGCGAGTGGATCAAACCAACAATCCACAATACACTCAAGAGCCCACCACTAAGCAGATACTCTAATTTCAGCTCATGTGAAGAGATCACCTTAAAACTCTTGTCCTTGAAATGCAACTTGCACTCAGCTCACTGCATGGTTCTGGCACTAATTAATATCTGCTTCACAGGATTTTGATCTGACGCAACTCAAAACTTTTGCAAATAAGGTCTTTGATCTTCAGAACCACTAACGTTCCATGCTGCCAGACCAGTAGCACTTCCTAAAAAACCCCCAAGAACTACTTGCTGGCAGGTTTTCTTGTTTACCTGAGCATGGCAAGCAGCATATAAAAAAGCCTGAAGTGATACAGCCAATACAGCCTTTTTAAACCTTGCTGCAAGTCTAACATGAGCTTCTGAAAGATGGGAAAGTGTTTAAAAAATACCAGTTACATTTTCTTCAAGTTTAAGTGGTTACAGACATAAAGGAACTAGCAGTGTTCTCTGAGGTCCCATAAAATAACAGCCAAACAGCCCCAATTCTGCAAAAACTAGGAGTTCAGATTACCAGGTGTTATTACCACCATTACTAGTGCTATGAACTCAAAGAAATCCCATCGCCACACTGGCAGGTAAATACATTTTGACTTGTCAACAGATAAAAAAGGATATTCTCTAAATTGATGAATTTGTGCTTTAATGTGGTCTTCACAGATCTGCCTCAATTGTTTGTACAAGTTTGCAGAAATCTTGTAGGAGCAGAGATTTTCAACAGCCTGAAGTAAAGAGAAACAGTTACTAAGAAATCTCTTTAAATTCTTATAAACAGTTTTACAAGGAACTGGGGGGGGGGGGAAATCCCAACCAAAACAACCATGGAATTGTTCTGCTTCTCACCCCAAAATGTACCAGTTTTTAACAGTAACATAGTTAACAGCTGCATGCAAAACACCAGACACACACATGTGGCACTATATATGGCACTGCAAGGGTAATGAGACACAAAAGGCGGCTGTGTCCTGAACAGCTTCCAGTTTATTAAGTCCAGTTGGAACACCAGTATCTCCAAAGGAGCTGCAGGACTTGCATCTCTAAGAACAAGGATTTTAGTTTAACGTGTTCCAGCAGCTTGCTGGGTTTCATACTTCAAAGCAGACGCTTCATCTTAATTTTATTAACTGCTGTGCTCTGCAAATCAGACTGATACTGGCAGAAAAGCACTGCTGGTGTTACTTGCTTTTTCAGTTCTTTCCTTGATTCCTTCCCCCATCCCTAGAAGTACATAGGTATTTTATATAGCTCCATCCCTCAACCCCTTGCCTGAGTAAGTTTAGTTACAACCTGGAACACTTTTTAGTAGTGTGACAACATTCCACAGGTTTACAGTGACAAAGCTCAGATTTCTAGATCATAATCAACTATTAGGATAATTGTCATTGTGCTTCACAGCAAGAGGCAAAAGAAGTTTAACAGGAACACGTCTAGGAGCTTGATCCAGCAAACAAGCATCCTTAAGGCTGAAAGTGCAACAAGACTGTTCCAAAACTTACAGCAATCACCCAGATCTGGAGAGCAACTGAGCAATTTTAACTCCAGACTGAGACACACTATATGGGATTATGCTATAAAACACCTGTAGAAGCTACAGAGGACAGGTAGATACAGTTTCCAACTAATGCTTCTCAATTTTATTCTTCTTTTTTCTTTAGTGGAAAATACTTCAGTTGCCACTACAACCAACTCAGACAAAAAAAATCCCAAGAAACAAAAAACTGGAGGATCAAGATTGTTCCCTGGCAACTGCAGGCCACCACACAGGGACAGCAGAGTTCAGAAGCACCCAGGGCAGATGTACTCTATTACACTGAGAGCTCCCAGAGTACTTCCCAACAGTCCAAGCAGAAACCACCAGCAACAGCAAGCAGCTACCACTACAAGTACAGCAACAACTGGAACAGCTACACAAGGAGTTCCACACTTTATCCTAGGATATCAGCGGCAACCTCTCTCAGTATCAACAGTAGACAGCTCTCTAGAGCAAATGCACTACAGCTAATACCAGCTCTAGACATAAGAGGAGATAAAAGAACAAAAAAACCCCCAAACCCAACAACAAAACCACCCCCCACAACAATAGCAGAAGAAAGCCAAACCTGCATAAGCTTATTGTCAGAAACAAACTGGTAGAGCAGGAGAGCAAACATACCAAGGAAGACTAAACCAAGTCTGAACTGTCGCTGAACTGTATCTTTAGTATCTGGAAATAGCAACAAATTCAACTCTCAGCCTTAACACTTAAAAAACCCCAAAATACAATGATGTGATGAAACATTCTACTGCTGAACCTGCAGGGTCAGGCTCTAACTGAACCATCAGCAACTCAGGAAATAACTGCTGCTTTAATTCCCAAAGAAAAAGGGGATGGGAAACACTGAGCTTGAAGAACCTGATTATAGCTTCAGCAAGTGTAATAAATGAGTTTTTCTCCCACTCACTCTGGAGAAGCCAACTGAGAGCAGGGAAGATGAATGCTTTAGGTAGAACTTGCCAGTCACCTGCATAACCACAGCTCGTCACTTCCACCTACCAGCCTAGGACAGCAGCAGCCATTTTGCTGTTCTTTGGTCAGAGCATCCATCTCAACTACCAACATTTCCAGAACTGCTGTCAACAAAACATCTACTATTTAATCAAGCTGCTCCAGCTGCTCCAGAGAATTAGCCCCTACACTGCAGAGGGACAAAGGCATACTGGTAATTTAGGGCAGGTAGCATGCATTAATACACACTTCCTTTAAAACCACGCTTGTGCATTTGTGTATCACAAATTCCAAAGTCTTAAACACATCTGCTACTACTGAGTGGTTGAAGATCAAGTGCAAAACTTCAGCATCTTCACTGATACACCCACAGAAATGTTTTAATTTGTGAATTCTGATCAGCTGGCTTTTTTGTTTTGAGATTCAGCTTTACACACGTGAATACAAAACCTTTTACTAAGATTCTCTGAGAAGCAGAACATCACTACTGCAATACTATGCTTTGCAAACTTAGTTACTTGTGTTATACAACAGTTAATTGTAATGTATCAAGAGTTCCCAACAACTTCAGGGGCTCTAGTGCACAAAAATGATCTTGTTCTGCATTAGTGGAATAAAGCTTCACAATCAGTGAAACCATGCCCAGAACATGGGGAGAACATCCAAAGCAAAGCATCATCCTTCATTTACACATAGTAAATATTCTGTTGGTTTGATATTCTTTTTTGTGTGGTTTTTTTCTTCTTTTCCCCAGCATCCACACCTGTGTTTGTGTGTTGGGGAAAAATAGGAAAAACTAAACACAGCTCTCATGAGAGAACACCCACAACTTGCCAGAAATTTTTAACTCTGATTAAAAAAAAACAAAACAAAACAATGAACCAACCAAAATTATTAGGGATCTGGTACCAGAAATCTAGTTCCCGATTTTCTGGTACTACTTTAAGGAAAGTTATTCTAAAAAAGAAGCTTCCAATTCTGTAGCACTTTAGTGACTCAAAGATGTGTATCACTTCTACTGCTGGGAAAGAACAAAGCCAGTACAGAGCTACTGTCCCACAAAGAAATAAAATCTCCAAGTGTTTGCTCTGGCTTTTTCCAACACAGACAAGAAATAAACCCAACTTAGGGAAGTTTAGCTCCATTACAAAAAGTAGTATCTTATTTTGGGGTGTACAAGAGAACTATGCTCGGATAATGGTGTCTGCCAAGGCTGATACTTGGCAGCAGATCCATTTACCAAGCAGCTGTTCAGAAGAGACTTTACTTTAGTTGGCATTTAAAATAAACCCAAACCAGTAGCAATTCCCAGCACTATTTTTAAAGCTATTTAATTTTAGATTTATTAAAAAAATAATACTCCATTGCACTCTGTTTCATTGAAAAAAATGTCAACTGTTAAGACTTAAAATTGTGTTTTAAAACAAAAAAGGGAATATTTTTAGCTTTTGAGCACATGAAATACTAAATTAAGCCTGTGGTAAAAGTAAGCAGCACTTTAAGTGGTAATTGTGAAGCAGAAGCAAGGCTTTCAGTAGAACTTCGTATTTTTAAACAATTTTGGCTTTCCTTCAACTACTGTATTTGTCCTGTTGTTAAATCTATAGTAATTTACAGTATCAGCCAATACAATGGGTTGCAATTTGTTATTAGTTTCACTAAGTTTTGAAAAAGTGACAATATCATTGTTATTTTAACAACACTCTTCAAACAGTTTGCCAGGATAATAAAGTTCTTTCTAGATTAACAGAACATTAGAAAAGATTATAAGGAGCTTAAAAATGCACTGGACTGATGAACTTGGCCTGTGAGGTTCTTGGTTGTACAAGGAATGGCAATTTATCCTTCCCTAAATCTGTCCCCAAATCTTGGTCAAACAGGATTTTTCCTCCCCAGTTTTTCCACAGAAGTCAGTTCCATCCAAATCTAACTTTTCAGTGAAAAGGGGAGGGCAGGAGGAGAGACATTAAAAACAGATGGAGGGAAGGCTACATACACAGAGGAACAAATCCAACAACCAGGTAATAAAGGCTTTAAAAGGAGAGTAAAAAGTGTTAAGTGCTTCATAATACCCAGCTAAAGCAGTACTGTTGCTAGGCCACTAAAACCACAAGTACCACAATGTTAGCAGGGAAAAGGTGAGGAGGGGGTGAAGTTTCCTTAACACATTCAGTTCAAAAAGCAGAAGTGGGGCTAATAAGAAAAGTAAGGAAATACAGTTCAAGTCTGATCACTTCCTAAAACACTGAGGGCAAAGCAAACAGAACTGTTGCTGAGAAGAAATTTTGATTCTCATTTATTAGAACTGTCAGAATGCTGAACAATAAAAAAAATTACAATCAAACCAAAATAACAGAACTCATGAGGAAAACAGGTATTCTATTTCCTTTTCAGAAGTCTAAATTTAAAGTTTTGTTTAAATGATTTATGATTCTTACTCACAAACAGAAATAGTCTTCAGAAAACAGGATTATCTCTCACTATAAATAGTCTTTTTCTCACCTAAACACCAGCACATTAGGATTTCACATTTCTCCTTCAGCACCTACACACCATAATCCCCAAAAGTTTAACAGGAATAGGGCCCCTTGCCTTTATCAACTGTTGCAAGGGAAACCACAACTTTGATTATACTGTGGCAAGCAGAAATATTTGAGTTCAATGTCAGGTCTTGTGAAATTTTTACTGTTGATTTTTAAATTTGAGAACCTATTTTTTCCAATGACAAAAGCAGCTATCAAGCAAAAAGATCATATTCTTACCACTGCATCAAAAGCACAGTTGGATTTTTCTTTTTTTCTTTTTTTTGCTTCAAACAAAACCAAAAAGCCCTAGCACATTGCTTTTACTTAAAGCACTTACCTGATAGAGCTCCTCTAAATTATACTTAATTGAAGTACTGTTCTGGATAGCTTCTACAGCTTCTTTCAGTTTTTGCCAGGTTTCATCTGTGTAGTTTTCAGGCAATTTGGGTTTATCTTTAAAAGAAATTACACAGAGTTGGAGAAAGCGTTTAGGAAAAGCAGAACATTTTACCTTTTACAGAAATGAAAGAGGCAGCTTTGGGAGGAGAAGGGGATGGACTGATGCTCTAGATTAATTTATACTTACAAGAAAACCCAAGAAAGCATTCACATAAAAGGAGTACCTTATTTACATCTGAAATAGTAACTCATTGTAAAACATCAGCACTGCTCTTCACAACAATCACAGCACCTGCAGCCCAAACAGGACGTGGGATTTATACAAATCCCAATACTGTGGCCTGAGCAGCTCAAGAAGGGTTAAGGGCTACAAACCAGCAAGAATGGTCTACACCTACATGATGGTCTTTTGCACCAGCAGGACAGCACAGCTAACAAAAAGTGAACATAAAAGCCAAAGATTATGGATTTAAAGGTACAGAGTTGTGTATTGCCTTTATTATTTTTCTCCTCATTAATGCTACCCTGTATTAAGAATGGAAAGAAATCCCCAGGAAACACACAGGGAAGTACTGTAATTATAATGCATCCCTACTTCCAAGTACTCCATTTACGTCTCCTGGGTTTGTCCAGTGGGTATTTGTTAAGTCATCTAAGGTTCAAACAGCTCAGGCTTTGCAGATTTGAGTCTTCCCATTTTTTTCCCAGCCTCTTTTCTAGAGACGCCCCCACCCCATGCAGAATCTTCACCAGTACTAATGCATTTCAACAGGTTACTAGAGATTCCCCAAATCACATCCTCAAAATACCAGGAGTACTTAAAAATTCTGGGTGTTTTCATCACTAGCTAAAGTGACCAAAATGGAGAAGGAGAAAAATCAGCGAGGAAGACACAGATGCAGCCATGTCACCAACAGGTGAAACTGGCCCAGAGTTTACACTCGATGAAAAATCGACTTTAACATACCTAAAGGTAAAAAAACACACAAAAAAACCCCACCAACCAAACTGTAAAGCTTATGTATTCTCCAGAAATAAGTATTCTGTCCTCTCAAGCAATTCTCTACAATATTGCAATATCCCAGCATTAGCTGTATCTTAAGAATCCAGGCAGACAGCTAACTGGAAGTAAGAGTCCCCTGTTTTCACTAGCAAGTCAGGAGCTCACTACTCAGCTGTAAATTCCAAGACTCTGGACATCAGGAAAGTATTTGCATTGCAAGGGATGTTACTGTTATTGCAAAAAACACAATAACCTGAAGATTATTATGCAGTTTAGCATGTGAGTAAATAAAAGGCAAAGCTGGCAGATTCCCAGGGCATCCTTTTTAAGCAAGCAGTTCAAATCCCAGTTTGGAAGCAGTGACGATCACAGCACCACGCAATCCATCACAGTTAAAGATCTTAGCCGTGAAAAGTTGATTTGCCTTAAAGAGAAGTGTACAAGCAACAGAAAAGTGGCATTTATTTCTTCTTACCATGCCTCATCAGTATAAATTTAAAAATAATCTGCCAAATTAAATGAGATGATGGGCGGAGAACATTTTTGATAATTAGGAGGAACTTAAAGCAAAAAGTTACAGCAATCCGTGGTCACTGTACAGCATGACAGTGGCTACAGTAATCCTAATCCTCACCTTCTGCGGTGTCTCCCCAGAACATGTGTATAATTTGTGTATTTAGGAATTAATTTTAATGGCAGTAAATTCTCCCCCCTTAATCCCAAACACACGGTGGGAAAAGAAATCAAGCTATCAGACTATTTTGGAAGATGGCAAGATGCAGGAAATAGGAGAAACCCATGATTCCTCCAACCTTACAGGGAAAGAGAAGACATTTTAGCTAAGATTGTTGCCTACACCTATTGTATTGCTGTTTACTAGAAAAATAAGCAGCATCATAACAGAAAAGTTTCATTTCTCTGCTTCAGTTGGTGTCTAGTAACAATACTTGAGAACCTCAAACACATCTGTTGAGAGATTTTATAAAATAATGTAAGCTTGTACAGGGACAGTTTGTTAAGGCAGAGAAAAGTCAATAAAGAGTTAAATAATAAAGATTACATCAAGGATATTGCAAGGAAAACACTCAGCAAAAACCTGAAGTACCTACTTTAAAGGCAAGTGGGGAAACCAGAAGGGAAATCCACCATAATAGCCTGATAATCATCTTAGTTTCAACATTTAAAACTAAGCACAGGCAGATTAACCTATAAACAGACAACGGGGATAGAGGCAAGACACAGATTCAGGCCCAATTTAAAAAAAAAAAAAAATCCACAGAACTAAAAAGCATTCTCTGCAAAGACTTACAACAAACTGCTCTAAAAAATACAGAGGCCCGAACAAGGACTCTTAGAAGAGAGATCTCAAGTTTGAATAAAGGCAACTTACACACTTCTGTAGAAAATCCTTTCATTTAACAGCTAACTAAATTAAGGCCTTCAAGAGGCAGAGTAAAAGGAGCCTGAAAAATAATCCCAAGCAGAATGGGGAGCTCAGGATGTGCACGACTGGGCAAACAGGCATCACAAAACATGATTCTCCCTTTGCGCAAGGACAGAAACCTTCACCACAGAAAAACCATTTCCTGTCAGACTACTTGAAAGCCAACCGGTTTTCACGGTGAAAACAAAACACAAAGTTGAGCATCAGCTCCCCATAGTCTGGGACAAATGACGGCCTGTTACCTTTAAAGTTCTTGATCACTAATTTCTTAGCGGAGCCAGGTTTACTGTTGGCGAAACTGGACACAGTAGAGGAGGCAGCTTTGGTCAGGCCATTCGCGTGGTGCCCCACAGCCACCGACGAAATTAAAAGGTTTTTATTTTTGAGCTGTTGTTGGTGCTGCTGTTGAGAAGAGGCAGCAGGAGAAGAGGAGGAAGAAGACTCTTCAGCCATCTTCACATCGAGTCCTATAAAATCCACGGAGTCCTCAAAGCGCAGCTTCTTCTGGAGGTGATGGTTAGAGGAGGCAACCCCTGAGGAGGAGCACGAGGAGGTGGTGATGACAGAGGAAGATGATGAGGAGGTATTTTTGGAAGGCGAAGAGGCGCAGGAAGAAATGGAGTCAAATTCTTCTCTTTCAGAGTTGGTGTTGCTGCTGTTATTTAACTTTCTCTTCTTGCAGGAGGTGCTGCTGCTGGTATTACCATCAGTAGCAGGTCTGACCTCCTGGGCTGCAGCTGGGGGGTTGGGGGAAGAGAAACCTGTGGGAAACATGAACACACAGAAGTGAACAGGCTGAGGTGCATCAAATCCTTGTGGTCTGACAAAGGGAGAGAGAGAGTTTGAGAGTCAGTCTCTGGTGTCTCTCAGGGAGGGGGGGATCTTTCAGCTCCTCTCTCTCATCAGTGGAGTCCTTCCGTATTCCCTCTCCTTCGCTTTCTTCTTTCTCGGAAGAATCACTCCTCCTCTCTTCCCCTTTCTTTATTACTTTGTGTCTTCTCGTAGTTTGTCTCGGCTTTCCGGCTTTTACTCCTTTCTCAGCAGAGCGCCTCTGTTCCTTCCTCTCGCCACCCA
>VWZY01004197.1:1331605-1342150 GCA_013399075.1 Chloroceryle aenea
AAAAAAAAGAAGTAAGCTGAGTCATTACCTTGTCTAAACTTTGGGGCGGTATGAAGCGCAGCTCGTTTGTGGTAAAGGCGAAGGGCTCCCAAAAATACCTGTGAACAGGGCTCTAGGTGTTAGCATTTCCAGCAAAGATTACTAACTGAATGAAATAATGCTGTGCATCCAAGGTATAGCTCTGAGACTAAAAACGTATTCTGTGGATGTATACAAAGTTTAGAATCAGAATGGCTCAGGTTGGAAGAGATCTTAAAGAACATCTAGTTCCAAGCCCCCTGCCATGGGCAGTGGCACCTTCTACTAGTGTGTCCCACTTAAAGACAAAGACAGGCTACTAGTGGGGACCCCTCTGCCTTCCCCTAACCCAGTGTGCCCAGGGGACAGTGAAGCCTCATGCAATCCTAAATGTCAAAGTTGGACGGATGCGGGGCTGCTGAGGTTTTACAGCGAGCTTAGAAATGCTTGTGAAGAATGCTGCTGAGATACAGCATCTTCTGGGCAGCAGGCTGTGCCTTTCTGAAATACTTGCACTCTATTGACAGATTTGATGAAAAGGAGAATGTGTCAAACTGCATCCAGCTGAAGACTTCAGTTATTAAAGGTATTAAGAATCAGCTGATAGACCAGTTTCCTGTTATTGAGCCATGGCTAAACCAAATTATGCCAAAGAAAGACCCAGTCAAAATAGTAAGATGGTAAGTTTCTTTTATCTGAAACTTTGCTTCCAAAGTGTTAGGATTACTTCTTTCACATGTTTATCTTGTGCTACAGGAAAACCTTGTGCTTCTGAAAAGCATCTATCACTTACTTCTTAAGAGGCAGGAGTCTTTGGTATGGTCAGACTAGAAAGTGTGTGTGCTCATCTTGCTCTTGAAGGCATATGCCAGGAGGATGTTTGAGAGAGACAAAAATCCTGCCTAGTAGTGAATATACAACGTATCTAGGGACTCTCCAGGGATCAGTCAGCCTGTTGTTGAAGGGAAGCATTCAGCTGTATGGATGTGGAAGATCAAACTTGTTTGGATAGCTTCCAGTAGCATTTTTTTAAACTATTTTTGGCCTTTCATGTATTATCTGGATTATTTTCTTCTTTATTTTTAAGTAGCTGCAGTTGCTAATTCCTCCTTCTTGTCCACTCTTAGTATTGCATTTAAAAAACCCCAAAGAAATGCAATTTGTGAACAGCTGGATCTTTGTATGTAAACTTTTTTCTTTTTTTGAGCGAGTGTGAACTTCTAAGGGAGTCTGCAGGACACCAGTATTGAAGAATAAGCCATAAAAAAAAAGCTTTTAGCTTTAAATTTTCTTGCAAATTGCCATCTTAATTCAAAGATGCCAAGGTAGACCAGACTGTGAAGTGTCATACTTCATTTAAACTATAAAAAGATTAAGTAACTATTGAAATAACCATTTTATTTTGTATTCTTGCAGTCATGAACATATAGAAATCCTCACTGTGAATGGTGAGTTGCTGTTCTTCAGACAAAGAGAAGGGATCTTTTACCCGACACTGAGGTTGCTTCACAAATGTAAGTTTCCTGAGGTTGGTGGTGGTGGGGAGAGAGGGGTGAGCAAGTCAATCCCCAGGACTTCTCTAGAACAGAGTTAAAAAGGACTTCCTACTTCTGTGCATATATAGATCTATTCCAGAATAGATCTTCAGGATATGCTGTACCTTTTTTAGCTGTAATTTATTGCTTTCCTATTTCAGGTGTCTATATGGATTGCTTGCCCTGTAATTACTGTAATGCATATGTTAAGCAATCTGAACTTCCAAGGAGTAAATAGCAGTTTTGCAAAAAAAAAATCTAGAGAGGTTTCCCTAGGACAGAGATGTAAATTTCCTGTTGGTAGTCCCTATCTTTGTTCTTCTGAGTCTTCCTTTAAGCCCATTTTGCTCCCTTCAAAATGCTGTGGGTTCTTACTGGAAAAAGATTCTTTAATCGTGAATTTAATGATGTAATGTTGACATGTCTCCTGTCAGAATTTATGCTGTGTGCTTTCTACAACTTAACATTTACTCTCACATTATTTTTCGTGATGTTCTCACCATCCTGCCTGATTGTGTTACTCTGATTTGGATGAGTGGAGGTGTCCCTAAAAATGTTATTTGGCCAAATCTCATTGTTTGAACTACAGCTTGAAAGATTGCTTGGGGAGCTGACAGCCTGCATGAATTTTGTCCATACTTGCCTTTTTTTTTTTTTTTTGTCCTGTTACCTTCTTACATGAAATGCAAGCACTTTAATGTTATACTTGTCATTGGAGGGATTTAACCCCCCTTGGGTTTAAGTCCTCTTGGCCTGCAGGCACTGAGGTGATTGTTTTTACTGGGGGAACTTGCTAACATTGCAGCTCGGTGGACGAGTCTGCAGGAGGCATAGGCCTGGTGCTGGGTCACCTTTTGGTTCCCAGGTGAGAGCTGTGGTCTGGGAGAACAGGTCCTTTCGGGACAGGACAGCCCAGCAGCAGCTCTGGTAACTGTTTCTCAAACTTCCTACCCTCGCAGCACGCTCTCTATCTAATTGCCCAATCTAAATTGACTTGATAATGCGTGATTCCTGTTGTCACCTTGCCGTGTTAATTGTAATGCTCTATCTTTCCCCTCCTAGACCCATTTATTCTACCACATCAGCAGGTTGATAAAGGCGCCATTAAATTTGTACTAAGTGGAGCTAATATAATGTGTCCTGGCCTGACGTCTCCTGGAGCAAAACTTTACCCTGCTGCCGTTGATACTGTTGTTGTATCCTTCGTTAACTGTGAACTGCTGCTTGCTGTGAGATGAGTTACACTCCTGTTCTTGTGTTCTGACTGTAATCAGAGTTACTTTGGATTTTAAGGGTATCTCGTGAAATATCATCTGAACTTCTGCAGCTCTTTTCAGATTACTAGTTATTTGGCAGGGATAAAATTGGGGTTTTTTTGTGTGTGTTTTTCATACCTGCTGTGCAGTTCCAAACCAAATAACTATTCCTGCTGGGGTGTTGGGTGGGGTGCTGTTCCATTAATCTCTATGAGAGGTGGAGCTCCTTTGTGGTTTTATGGAGAACTGTAACTATAGATGAGGTGCAGTGTAATTTGTCCCCTTAATCTCATCTCTCCTTCAGTTAGAGAAGAATGCCCAGGGAATTTGGAAGGATGTTTAGGATCAGGTTTGCTGTAGGTGGGATTTGCTCTGTATCTGGTGAAATGAGCGTATGTAAATTGAGGGGGGCTGAGAGAAACTCTAAGCAAATACAGCTTTACTAATACCAAGCTGTGCTGCTTTTGTTGTTAGTTAGATGCTACAGGAAAAGATCAGCAGTTACCATTATGTCTGATTTCAGTACTTTGAGTTTTTAGATTTGTCTCAACTCCTCTGTACCTTGGAAGGTAAAATGGCCCCACAAACACATGCAGTTTTGTTCCAGAAAGGGTGAGACTGTCACCTCTTGGCATTGGGCACAAGGCAAGAAAGGGAATGTGGTGCTGAGAGGTTGTCTTCTGTAATTGCTGTTTGAAGTTCATCAATACATGTTTTGTTCTCCATGCTGTGGTTCACTTGTTAATGCTGTACGTTGTTTTGCTTATCTTGAACAGCTGGAGCTCTAGAATTGCTAAAAGGGTGAAAGTTAAGCAGGAGATTTAAAGACTTTTTAGAAAGTTGTTTCCTCATATTGCTTTTACTATTCTGAAATATTTTTTTTAAAAGAAATATAAATCTGTTTTCCTTAGCAGTAATTTGTAGGCAATAATGGCAGAGGGCAAACAACATGCGTTGTGTGTGGGAGTAATGAAGATGTCAGCTGAGGACATGTAAGTGCTTTAAAAACTGAAGTATAACCTGTCCCACGTTGTCATTCCTGTGTTAGTTTGGAATATAAGCACTGTTGTCAAGATTCCTGCACTGTTGTTTCAGCGTATTTTGTTCACGTACAGAATTGTTAAAAGATTGCATTTTGTCAATTATAATCCAGGGGAAGAGGAGGGGGTAGGGAATATCTTCCTTACTTGCTTGTTCATCAAGCTGAATCAAAGTGATTCTCGTGTGAATATGAATTTTAAGACCCATAACATCAGTACTACTGCTGAATGTTAGTATTTTTTTTTTCTGATCGTACTTTTCAAAGATCTTGCTGAACAAAGAAACAGCTGTATAGAGTACTTACTGGCTGGGCTGGGCAAAAGATGCAGTTCTGATTTGAGGGGGTTGAAAATTTGGAGGTGAATTTTGTCTGTGGGGACAGATGTAGAGGTCTGTTCAGGGGGATGAACATCGCCTGAAAACTATTTGAGAAGGAGAAGGCCAGAAAATGGAGTGATACATTAGTTGGTCTTAACATTCAGTGCTAAAACAGAAATAGCTAAACCACTTTGTCATTTCATGTTCTGTACCATCTTGCAGCAGGATGTGAGATGCACCCAGCAGGTTTGTGCTGTGTTGGTTCCAGCCCTGTCTAGCACTTGTGTGGCTGAGGAAACTGATTTTGGGGAAAACAAGTCAGTCTTTCTTGTGGGGATAATTCTCATCAGGATGCTCTCGTGTACTGGGTCACTCTGTGGTCCTCAAGCACGATGGTAGCACAAGGGAGAGAGCTGGGAAAGTGTTCCAGGGGCCAGGGACAGAGTGGGACTGCAGCAGCCTGGATTTGGACCTGCTGTAGCTATGGAGGAATTGCATCCCTCAGGATTCTTTGCAGTCCCTTCAAAAGACTCCAAGAGCAGGTGGTAATAGTAGCTACTTCTGTCCCAGTCCTACATCTGTGGTGATCTGTTGTGATCACTGCAAACAGAGAGAATCTGTCCCCATCTGAACTTCAAATTCAGCAGCTGAACACTCTGTTCCTGTGAGAAGCAACAGGAGCTGGAGAGGAACACACAAGGATACTGGTCTGTGAAGCCCATTAGAATGCTTTTTTGTGTGCAAGTGTTTAAACCAGAAATGGAATGGGTTGGATTTCAGTCAGCGGGCAGGACTGCGACAGACGATGCGTTAATGCCGTTACCGTAGCGGCTTTGTCTTCCTGGGTACTTTTGGAGAGGTTGTCTAAGTAATGGACACTTAGTATAAATACAGTACATTATATTCTCCAGGGGAATGCAACTTGTTCTCAGTCCTAGAATCATGAGATTTGTCTTTTTGTTGTGCCAATACTCGATTATTTTTTTCCATGGAATAATGTACGGGAAAAACAACGCAAATTTCATGCACACAAAACTATCTTCTTTTAAAAGATGACATGACTCAAAAGATATGGAAGGATAGTAAGTCAGTAACGTGCTGCAAGTCCTTGGAACATAAATTTAGCACATATTTCTTTATCAAGTGGGTAGATGTCCTGCTACTCATGGGGAAGTGGCTCACCTGCGTCTGCTTGTCGGTGGCACACTGGGAACCAGAACTTATCAAATTTCACAGAGTGTCACACCACCACCTTGCTGGGAGTGGGAGAGCTGTTTCCAACTGCAGCTTTGATAGAAAAGTGCTAAAATTAACAAGTAGCAGAAGTGTTGTCTGAAGAATGGCCTCCCACATAGAAGTAGTAGTTAAAAATACCGTGCAAGGTTGTTGACGAAACGTGGAAGGCGAATGCTGTCCCCCCACTGTTCAGCAAGGTGGGTACATGGAACAACAAACACTGTTTCTTGTCCACCTGCTGTTGAAGATCCTGATGTGGTAGAGGGTAGCTTCTCTCCTTCCAGTTAACAACAAATGCTGTATTTTCTACTTTAAATATTGTTTAAGTATTCTACTTTTAATTCTGTCCTGGTCTAATATTTAATGTGGCTGATATTTCTGTACCTTTTTCCTACAGTGAGAAGGTCAACAAAGGGATTGGTATCGAAAATATCCACTATTTAAATGATGGCCTTTGGCATATGAAGACATACAAGTGAAACGAACGGAACTGTTACTCCAAAGGAATGCACTTAGATTAAATGTGGACTGCTTTGTAATTCCTTGTTTTTAATGTGACTGAATGTACAAATTATTTTGTTCTGTGGCTATGCTAAATAAATCAAGTGAATGCGAAAGTACAGTTAGGCTACAATAGTTTTCTAGACTTCTTTTTTATTACAGTTCTTTTTGTTTTGTCTTAAACCCGTCTTCAGTGACTGAAGATATCTGATGGAAAGATCTTCTGTGGACTGTGAGTAGACTATTCAAACAAAAAGGAGGAAAAAGCCAAGAAATGTTTACATTTTTATGCTCTTTTAGAAGAGTAATACAAAGTGTGTGTGGAATATAATTAATAAGGTTTATAAAATCTCTGAAACACTTCAGATTCTTTTTTTCTTCTGATTAACATCTTGTTAAGTCTACCTGTTTCTTGAGTGTGGAGAAATTTTTTTGACATTTTATTTTTTAACTTAATTTATTAACAGCATTAACTTTGGTATTTTTCTTAAGGATTTTCTCTTTTTTAATATTCATTTATCTGTATAGGATTTCTGAACTTAGACTGGTATGTGGACTAGAACTATGCTAGTTCATATCTGAGGAATACATATGTGTTCAAATTTCTACCTGCCAACACTGTTTGATACTGCTCTCCATGTAGTGGAGTTTATAGTAATGGTGGGCACGCTCCCAACGGAGTGTGCACCAATTTGGTGCCTGTTCGCCGCCTTATTTTAGGAGCAGAAACAAAATCACTGTTTAACAAAGGGTTGATAGCAAAATAAAGTTACCAGTGTAGTCAGGAGCAACTTCTTCAGGTGGAACTTCAAAAGAGCTCCCAGCTTGTGCACACTGCCACGTGTTATGCCCGGCTGCAGAAGGGGTTAAAGAGCACTGTGTGTTTGGCTGGATAACCCAACTCTTTGTTCAGCGCCTGCATACCCAAAGCTATGCCTCTGGAAAACAGCCTGTGTCCCGGAATTGTTTAATAAACTAAGGAAACTTTAAGGTCTACCACTCGTAACTCTCGTCTCTGGAAGCATTTATTAATACTTCAAGTCTTTATTCTAACACTTGTGATTTTATAATGGCAGAGCGTGGTTCTGTACTCGAGGGCCTTGTCTGGGTGCTGTTCTGCGTGTCGGTGTTCCCTGCCCTGGGACCTCCACAGCAGGTGGTGGCAGAGGTGTTCATCTCCCTTCTGAAGGCAATTTCAGACATGGGAAATGGAGCGTGTTACTGAGGATGTGATGCTTCTAACTTTCTCATGTAAAATTTACAGGATTGTACTTTTGAAAGTGACAGGGTAAGTCAAGCTGTTTAGTCACAGAGGAAAACAAGTTGAGATTATTGTTACAGCAGTGTTTCAGAACAGTTTGGTCACACCAGATCTAGTCTTCTGAATACTAATGGATATTTTTATATATCTTAAAGGCTCTGCTATAAATGTATTTCTTGTTAGTGCTGTGGGGAAGCAGTTTGGGCTTCAGTGGTTGTGGGTTTTTTTTGTGATTTTTTTTGTTTGTTTTTTTTTCTATAAAATGAGCTAGCCTTTAGTTCTTTGACTTGCTTTTCCCTTTCCATCTTGTCTCCTCCTGGTGTGTTACAGCATTTCTCACATCTAATAAGTGAGATTTATTCCTGATTGACTTGTTAGCTTCCCTTCTTTTTCCTTGACTTGCCCTGTGACTGCTGTTGCAGTGGGCTCAGAGCTGTCTCTAATACCACAAAAGTCACTGAAATCAGGTTTGTACTCTTTCTGGCTCTATCAGAGTCTTCTCAATGGGATCTTACCCTTAAAAAATGATTCTGTAAGAATACACGAGTTAAGTCGTGCTTAAGTTAGTTTGTATATCAAAAATACCATCTGAAACTTTGGCTGGGCAGCAGCCACGTACATGTTTGTCCTGTTGTGTCAGCCGAGCTCTGCCAGACGTAGAGGAGATTGTGTGTGCAAAAGGTGAGGTGGGGAGTGCCTTCTGCCACGGCTGAGCTCTGGTGGCTGCCTGGGGGTCTGAGCAGCTCTCACCATTCTTGGCAAAAAGGAAGGACTTGATACTTAAAGATGTGGATGGTCTCATCAGCTCCGAAGAGCAGCTGTTTCACTTCCCTACCTCATCCTGGGCTAAGCTGCAAGGGGGCAGGTATTACAAGTGGCCTGCTAGGGCAAGGTGAAGTAATGTACTCTCTTCCTTGGTCTTTTGTAGGTAGTGTAGTGCCAGCAAAGGCTGTGATAGTCCTGGCTGCAGCAGAGTGTACAACCCCGTAAGTCCTGAAGCATCCATCTCGGGTCAGTGAATCATAGAACAGGGACATCAGGAGATCATTGGGTCCAACCCTGCTGCCAGAGCTGGGTCACCTTGGGCAGGCCCCACAGGAACAGATCCAGGTGGGTTATGAAAAATCTTCAGAGACTCCAACCTCTCTGGGCAGCCTCTTCAAGTACTCTTTATTTCCTCTGGAAGGGAGTGCAACCCAGTACCTTATACAAATCCGAGTGGAACTGCTCTCAATCGTAAAAGAAAAGAACCAAACAACCCACCAAATGCCAGCAGCTTCTCTTAACCCCCCACCCCCTCCAGCTCTAGTAGTGGGGAGTTCTGCACATTGCTTCGTTGGGCATGTGAACTTTCTTGGATAATCACAGGTTGGGAGTGCAAGCACGGGTTGCTCTTTCTGCATCTTGCTGTTAAAATCCCTGTAAATTTATCTAACTATAGTTGTAGAGTTAACCAACTTCCTAGTAAACACTGCTAGCACCACTAGCAGGAGTGCAGCTACTGAACCTTTCCTCTACTGTGCTATGAAAGGAAATTGTAAATGAACAATTGATCTTGTGCTAACAGGCTACCTGGCCCTGATAATGCTCATTCAAACACAGTTGTCACTTCCTTTCATCTGCTTAAACGCAGCAGTCCAAAGGTCACTTGGTATTACTTGGCTGAAACTTCCCAACAACCTCCTGCCCTCAGGCTTCCTGCTAATTCCTCAGGGGGTTAGGAGGCCACAAGTAAAGGGATAGGTGCTGTGCAAATAGCATCAGTCAACCCGTGGCAGGGTTTACTGTCAAGCAAATCAAGTTAGTGTTTGAGGTTGAATCTGTGGTCAATTTTATTGATCCATGTTAGAAAGATATAAAGACATTCTAGAAATGCCTGGGAGAATTGAAAGTCTTGCAAAAATATATTTTTAACAGACTAAAGTTCATTTGAGTTTTCATTAATAAATACTTACATGTACAAACCCCCCTATAAACTTATTTTCCTTTATGATAAACATTAACAACTTCTTTATCATTTCATTCCAGCACTGTCAAAAGCCAGAAGCATTTTTGTATAAAAGATGTAGAAAAACATTTCTCCTTCCACTTTTAAAACAAAAAGCTTGATCAAACCTCAGTGTGCAAAAAAAACCAACCCAGCTGTACACACCAGTAATACCAGATAGAAAACCCAACTCTGCCAGTACAAATGTGTGTCTCGAGAAGAGCTGACTCCATGGTTCTAGGTCTCCTCTGACGAGACCTCAGTCGTTGTCAGAGCCTGGAGGTGGCAAGAAGACCAGCGCGTCATTGTACGTGTGGCCGTAGGGTCTCAGCCTGTAAACGCCGTACATCATCACATGCATGTGGTTTGGGGCCAGGCCGCTGAACGTGATGGCCATGTCAGAGCAGCAGCCGTCCACCACCTGCTGAGGATGAGTGGACATGGCCTCCTTAATGAGAGCACTGACTGATTTAGTGTTGAAAACGTCTCTTCCTTCCGAATCTTCCGCGTTCTCGGCAAACACTCCAGTATACTTCAAGCAGATGGCCAGCTGTTTATCCTCATCGAGTTTCCAAATCATTCCTCCCTGCTCTGGACACTTGTCAGAGTCCTCAAGAACACGGGAGAATCGTCTTAATGATTCAATGCTTAAGACAATTCCTCCTTCCCCATCCACGTACTCGAGGTCACCGGATTTCACGGTATGGCCTATATAAAAAGGCTGCGAGGGGTCTTTTTTCAGTAAGAAGTACTTGAGATTTTCAATGATAGCAAATGTTGTTGGATACGCAAGGAAGAACCAGCTGAATTCATCTTTATAGCGGTCGTAGGTTATCTTATAAGCTTTTCTCATCATCACCCACATATCATTTGTGTGGAGGGCTACAGAATCAAACACTTTGACGTTCTCAGAGCTGTAGAACTCCGCCTTGTCACAGTGCTTGCTCCACGTCTCTTTCACTGCAGCCCAGTGCCCCAGATCCTTCGGTTTCACGAGGATGATACAATAAATGCGGATACTTTTACTAAGCTCCATGCGTTCACCTTCTGAGAGGTTTAAGACGTCTTCTTTGTTGGGAGCCTGGATGTGATGGTGCTCGTGGCGATGTGCTTTAGTCCCCTGGCCCACCTTAATATGTCCGAGGAGTGTCACCAACATGCAGAAGGCTCCTCCGAGCACCACGCCCTTCACAAAGGAGCTGCTTTCAGAAATCATCTTTCCTGGAAGGGAAACACGCTGTAAGAACTGACTGCAGTACCTTTCTACGGCAGGCTCCAGATCATTTCAACACGTTCTTCAGTTTCTAAACCCAGAGGCAGTTCCCTGAACTGGGAACCAGGGCGACGCTGTGGAAGTTCGCAGTCTCTGACCCGGTTACCGGTACGACAGAC
>VWZY01004197.1:1342739-1370914 GCA_013399075.1 Chloroceryle aenea
TAAAGGTCTTTTCTAACCTAAACAATTCAATTCAATTTCCAACCCACCACAATAAACTGCTGGAAGCATAGCACATGTCCCTTGTTTTCCTTCCCCCCCCCCCGCCACACACACACACAAGATGAGTTACCATTTAAGAAGTAAAGCCAGAACATTTTTCTACCAACATAATGTTTTCTTTCCTTCAGTGATAATAGTTCCTGAGCTCTAGAATGGAAGAAGTATGTCAGAATCCCTTTCTACACATCATCTCTCAAGAACCTTGCATTGCCACCTGATTTGAAGGAACGTCACTGAACAATAGTTTGCTCTCTTTTTCCACCAGCCTCTTGGAAAAAAAATAAGGTTTTACAAGTTTTATCTCTTTATTAGCTGACTGTAGTGTACCCATAGGACAACATGGTTAGGATAAGGTCCTATATGGATTATCCCTATATTGTAAGGTGTGCTCTGTTGGCTGAACTTTGCTGGCTTTATTGGTGTTATTTAAGTCAATCTACAACTGAGCTTCTCTGACTCTCTGGCACCTGGCTGTGTTCCCCAAATGCCTTGGTTATTCAGGTAAGGGGGATTTTAGGCTCATGGCTGTACTGCAGACATCGTAGCTTAATGATTTTATCTTTGGCAAAGAGATCTATAAGAACATTGATTGCTTGACTCTTCTGAGCTTGGGGATCCATTTCTTGTGGTTCAGGTAAAAATGTTACAAAATAGTGATTTTGGCTGGGTCAGTGGATGTCCAGAATGGCTCCATTCAGTGAAACTGAACTCCAGTTACACCCAGTGACAAGAAAATCCTGGCAATTTGTATGTTCAGGCAGGCCTGTTACTGCACTAAGGAAGCATCCCTCATCCTAACTTTTCCCACCTGGCTGCTTTTAAGGTGGACACTCGGGTTGTTATCCTGTACCAGTGACTGGAGAACAGTGGGAAGTTTGTTCTACATTTCTCCTGTTTGCAGAATCAAGTGTGGCTTTTAGGGCTTCAGCAGTTACTTGATCATGTACTTTAGAGAGATTTGAATGAGTTGTGATTCGCTGCTTCAGCTGATGCATCAACAAATTGTTTTCCTGCCTGACTTCAGTGAGCTTCTTACCAAGGCTCTGACAAAATGACTAATGCAGCTGCAGATCTTGACTGTCGCTTTAATATATTTCAAGATTGCTTTTATCCAGCAGCAGATCAGTGAGGAGAAAGTTTTAAGCAGTGTGTAAAGCATGTTATAAACCCAAAGAGACTCCTCTGACTTTTCTTTTGCTTGAAATTGTTGCTTGGTGTTAAAAGGAGTAAAATGGCGTAGTAGTGCCAAAGATCTCGTGACAGCCACTGTACTGAAGCCCACGCATAGAGCTCGTTTAGCCACACACATACTCCTGAAAACTGTCCATCCCCGATTACTACAAGAAACCCTTTTTAAGAACTGCAGGAGATAAATGTTTGAAGTCATTCTGCCATGGGCTGGGAACCAGCCAAGTGTCATAACCAGGGAAGGGCCAGCCCTGAGATGGAAGTGAGGAAAGCTGAGTGAGATGCTTAGTCACACAGTGGGAAGGAACCAGGAGAACCAACTGCTGTAAGATCACCACAAAGGGCTGTGCATTCATTTTGTGTGAAAATATGCAGTGTTGTATGTACACAAAATACCAGCTGGATTTCAGCTTTGAGTGCTGACTGTTGAGATATTCATGAGCTGCAGCTTCACCCTTTTTTTCCTACTGATCCTTCCTAGTGTCTCTACCACGCTCACAAACAATGGCAGCTTTTGAAACCTGTAGACCTGTGCCAGGATCTAAACTGCTGACAGAGCTGAAGAGCTTCCATGGCTGGTTGCTTGTCTCCACAGACAGCTGATCCCCTGCTGTTTTCTGTTTGTCTTTCCTAGCTGCCTGCAGCTGCCCTTGCCTTCTGATGCTCTTTCATGCCTCCAAGGAAAGACATCAAACATTATGTTCTCACTTTGTAGGCCAAAACGGCCATGAAAGATTGGCTGTTATCAAAACATATTTGATAGGAATTTTGTTCCAATTAATGCAAAATGTTTCAGCTGACACATGAGCTGTCATCTTTTACTGTGACTGCTGGTTAATGATCACAAATGACTGTCCACTCTCTTGGAAACAGACTCATCTGTCTCTCTGCTATGTCATTTGCAGGAGAGAGGCTGGGCTGGAGCAGTTCAGGAACGTTCACAATGGGTGACTGAAACTAGAGGGGAGCTACTGCGGATGCCTCTGAGCAGTTAAAACAGTTGAGCTTGAGGCTCTACAGAGGGAACCCCTCCTCAGAAGATAGTGTTGAAACCAGGAGAAATGCAGAGGTATGGCTGAACTGGGACGACTGGCTGTTGGCATGTCACCCATGTATTTATAACGCTGAAGCTACTGGAAACCACACAAATTCTACCTGTCCATCTGACTCCATCAGAAGAGGGGGTCAAGCGTTGCTGTGGTCTGAAGGTTGCAAACTCTCATCTTGAATAGCTGAACTCTGACTGAAGCCCACGCAGACAGTGTGGGAAAAGGGCTTTTGTGATGACGCCAACTGCTACTGCTACGTGCCTGGTACTGCCCTTGTTTCATTCAGTGCCTAAAGTGCATAACTGAACAAACGTGTCTGCTGAGGTCTTCCATCCTGTTGTTTGAAAAGCTTTGGGAATTCCTGTTCTAAAGCTATCAGTGAGGTGGAGATTGTCCTTGGCAGGTAGGTGAAGCCAGATTCCTTCATTTGCTTCACAGTGAGCTGATGAGCTCACTCTTCTTTTGAGAAGGATGGAATCTGGAGCCAAACTTTAGCCCCCTCTGCTGAAAATTTTGCCTGGCATCCTCTTCTTCACTTTAGTTTCACATTCAAAATCTGGAACCTGGCTTCTTTGTAGGTCATGTGCAAGTGTGCACAGCCAAGACCTGGTCACAGGGGTAGGCACCGGACAAAGGTTTAAGAAGTTTTAAGGCCAGCGAGAGATCCAGTGTGGTATTTCTAATACTTCCAAACTCGGGCTGAAGTATTTACCTCTGCAGAAGGGTTCTCTCCAGCAGCTGGATAAAATACTGGAATTACAGGATGAAATTGTAAAGCCCACATTTTATAGGACATAATTCATAATACAATCTTTTAGCCTTGAAATCTGCTAAACTGATTAACTATGTTAAACAATAGTTTTAAATCCCTTTCTTCTTTCATCCATGAGCACTGTCAAGGAAGGGGTTGGCATTGAAATAACCGTTAGTTAAATGGTGCCCTCAAGCACAGGAAGATGTATGAGAAGCAAAAGATGTGTGACTCCAAAAGAACTTACCAACTTCGGACTGCTTTATAATTTCTTCAGTTTTTAATGTGTGTAGCTGAATGCAAATCCCATCTTCTCTGGCTATGTTAAATCAATCAAGTGAATGCTAATGTCCTGCTAGCTCCAGCAATTCAACTGGAATTGAACTAGCAGAGACAATGCCCAGAGCTGAGCTGACATCATTGTGAATGGCTCAGATGCACAAATACAACAGAAAGAGAATAGGAACGAGACATTTTGATGTCAACTCTCCTAGAAGCACAGGAAAAAAAAAAAAAAAGAATCATCATTGATCAAATAGAAACAGACAGGGAAAAAAGAGAAGGGCAGAGACAGAGAAATGTTATTTTTCAAGCTCCTAAAGGAGGAAGAAAAGAAGTAGAGTTGAAAATAGAATTCTATCAGAAAGAATGGGTTCTTAATAGTCCTTTAAAATAAAATGCATGAAACAGTGGTGAAGTGATTTTGCTGAATCTTTAAGGAGCTTGCTTTTGTCAGCCTGAGGTTATTTGAAAAAGGGCCTCCGCAGAAAATTATGTTCCCAATTATGTTTTTTCAGGCTCAGATTGCATAGCCAAGAAGCACCGTTGTGAGCAGCCCCGTGGCACACAGGGAAGGCAGAAGGGTACCCTTGCTCTTTGGACTGCCTTGACATGACTCACAGACAGCTTGTGGAGGCTGAGTGCAGGACTAGGTTTGTGGTTTGGTTTACAGGAGTTCTGGTCCCATGTCTGAGAAAATCTTCTTTAGCCATTGCTTCAGGTTTGTTACCTGCAGTCTGGAGATACACAAAAGCTTCTGGCATGGTATTCACTGAAAAAGGGGTTATGGTGAGTCAGTAGTTATTGTTACTAGATGGAAAGATCTGTGAAGATGTGTTGATGTTAGCCCACTAAGGGAAGAGGAGCAAGGGGAAGGATGGAAACAGCAGAGCATTTGACATGCCGGAAGGTCAGCAGCTTCCATGAGATGCTTTCTTGTGCCAGCTGTTGACATCCCTTCATTTCACCAAGGAAACCAAGGTTTTGAAATATCACATTCTCCAAGCAGGCCTTTGTGTTCTTATACTGATGTTGAAACAGGAGACTCCTGAGCTGTATGTGCAGAGGCAAACCCAGGATGTCTGTGAGATACGTGTTTGCAACAAACTGGAATTGCTAATGATGTTAGAGCAGCAGCCCAGAGCCCTGTGCTGTAGATGTAAATCCCTGACAGAGCAGAGAGGAGATGTGCCATGAACATTACATGTGTGGTCCTGGGGTGGAGAGGAAGAACTGTTTCATCTCTCCCTGCTAGCTGAGGACCTTGTTCTGCGTAGGAGGGGATGCTGTCACACTGTCACTGCGATCAGCCGGGGACGCTTTGTGCTTTCTGGTGAAGCAGGGCTGGAAGCAGGGCTAATAGCCTGTGTGTGAGCAGGGAGTAGCACAGGCTGCAGGCAGAGAGTGCCTGGGGTCTGAGGCTGCTGCCTTCGAGGTCAGCTGCCATGTCACATTTTAGCCTCTTTCACACAGATGTAGCTGGTGTTGGATTGTCTCACAGGGCCTCTCAGTGTCAGATTGTCTCAGCTTGACCGTCCCCAGTGTGCTGTCTGCTTTCTTTCAGTTTGGTTTGTAAATAGTGGGCTGTTCTCCTGGCTTGCACAGCTTTCTGTTCCTGCAGCTACTGAGCTGCAACCTTTAGCAGGGGCACTGCTGCCAACAGCTAAACCTCGACACTCCCGCGCTCTGCCTTTTATTGGCCTTTATGGTTCCCTTTAACAGATGCAAATCTGCAAAGGTGCCGAGGCTCCTTGGCACTGCGGTAGGATCCACAGAGGCGTAATCGTGCGGGAGGGGGCACCAGGAGAAAAGCACCCGGGGAGATTCTTGACCCTGCAATGCTCAGCATTGCTCCTGGCTCCCTGCAGTGTTGGCATCGGGGGTGGCAGTGGTGCGAGGCCACTGCTGGTTCTGTTCACGCCGGCTGCACCTCCCAGCAGCCTTTTGGTGGCAGGGAACAAGCCGTTGTCACCGCTGCTTGGTGCAGCAGGTACCGATGGGACGTCACTCTTCCCAAGGGAAAGCCATCCCAGGCAGTAAATACAGCAGGGTCTGTTGACAGGCAAGAGAGGGGATGCTACATGCTGCACAGTCTTTTCTGTTCTCCTCTCATTCCTATAGAGCTTCCATGGTATTTATACTCTCTATGTGGGACTTTAAAAAATATATATATGCACGATTTGACATGCGCATCACTCTGAGAGATCACTCATAGTTTCAGATGTTGATGGTGCCCTAGTTCCCACTCATCGACCTTAAGGTTGGAATAAAGCAGTAGCTGATTGTTACACCTTCTTTCATCTTGGCTTCATTTTGCTATCTCATTATTCTGAGGATTTTTTCTAGAGAAAAAAAAAAGTCCATGTTTGGGTCAGTTGTATCAGTACAAGAGGTGGTGAAGCTGTTAGGAAGGAGTAGAAAAATCTCTTTAGAAGTGTGAATTGTCAGTGATGTACAGTATCTATTCACACTTTAAAAGATTGAATTAGAAGTGATAATTATGTGCTGTTTTTGCTGCTTAAATGGTTTAATGCCATTATGACTGTGCTACTTAATGGAAAAGCTTAGAATCAGACTAGCATGGGAATACTAAAAATTTTAATGGATTTCTGCTCAAGTCATTCTTCCTATTAGGAAACAAACCCACCAAAATATATAACTAGGTCTTTGGATTCAATTATTAATCCTCTCTCCTAATTTGAGGAGCAAAATTATCACTTAACAGCAGTTCTCTGAAATAGAATTTTAATGATACTAGTCACCTCATAGTTGAACATGCTTTTTCCTGATCAGAACAAAGTTGGAAGGTTCTCAGTGATGAATCAGTTTTAATTATTAATCCTAAGCAGTTAAAAAATATATTGTCAGCTGCATGTCAAAGAAGTCATCAGAAATGTTTTCAGTGGGTTCTCATGTGTTACCTGCTTGAGGGAAAGGCCTTGGAACATGGTAATTGGAATGGGATTGTAGAAATAATGTATAGGAGACAACTAGACCGTACACTTGGAAGGATTCTTATGGGTTCATCCTGACAGTTTTCAGTTTTAAAATAAATCTGATGGGCTTCATCATAATGTGATCCTGTCTCCCAAAGGAAATTTGCAGTAGTTTAGGTGGAGTGCTTGTTTTGACCATGAAATGAGAAAAAGAAGCAGGTAGAAGGCTGAACGGTTATGGGTCATCTGGTGCTAAAGCAAATGGATTGAGGCACTCAGGTGGTGTAATTTGTGCTCCTTGAATGTGGATGGAGATATTCATGGCTTATAGGGGAGGTGCTATTGGTTGCAGCTACTATTGCAAATGCAAAATCAGAAATAATCCCTTGTAGAAGCTCTGCAAAACTTCTCTAGGAGGAATACAGATAAAGGTGGGAAGACTCAGTTCAAAAACCCCTTTTTTTCTCATGCTTAGCCACATGTTTCCAGCTGTTCATGGATCTGATTATTCCCTGGGATTTTTTATGTCCCCTCTGAAGACTATATAAACTCAGGAGAGAATTTTCCTCTGTGATGCTAAGTACCCAAGCTGCTTTGTTCCCAGTGTCTCATGGCAACTGTATGTATGTGCTTCTTGATTCCTACCCTAGAAAACTGAAGTTAGCAATTATTCTACAGAAAACTTGCCATTTGAGACAACAGTAATTTGCCAGGAGCAACTTCCTGACACATGTGAAAATCAAGTCACCTCTTTAGGCCATCAATATGTCAGTTCTTTCTCACTGTTCATGTTTTATACAACGTGAGTCAAACTGATACCTACCAAGAGGCCTGTTTGGCCTGTGAGTAGTAGTAAACTTCTGGGCATTCATGACAAAAACACCCCGTGTTACAGCTTGCCAGTCTGTTTAGATCATGACATATTTTTCCTTTTCTGTGTATTTGTATTTTGTTTTGTCTCTTTTCACGCTTTAATGAAAAAAAAAAAAAGTAATAGACTCATATGGTACATATGGTATGTGCCCAAGGTCTTTCTGATGGAGGTACTGGGACGTCTTTACAGCTGCACTCGGCTCTCCTGACTTGCAGCAGGACACAGAGCAGAGTCTTGCAGCTATGAACAAATACTGTGAGGCTGAATTGCTTTCCTTTTGAAACTGAGAAATCCAAACAAGCTGGCAGAAATGCTCGTATGCAGCTGGATGTCTTGAAAGGCTGACTCTGAGGTTCACGGGTGCTATTGGGATCAGTGGAAATATTGCTGCTTCATCTTCTGGGCTGATTGGGGGACTTTTCTTCTCTGGTGATTCTTCTGGAAGTCCATCAGGAATGCCACCATAATCAATATCAATACAGGTGTTTATACAGCTCCCCCTCCTCAATTTGAAGTGAAAGAGAAGCTGGAGTGCAGGATCAAGCCCTTAATTTGTTACTTACATTTGATTTGAAGCTTAGTGTCCAAGGCTGAGCTAAAAGGGTATCAGAATAACTCAGGCCTGTGAACAACTCATCATGTTAGAAAGCAATTTGGTCCAAGGCGCAGCATGCTGGAAGGTTGCCACTTCCTTTCTCTCAGCTCTGTTCTGCATTCTCACTCCTGTAAACAGTCTCTTCATCCCTTTCTGTGGGTAACTGGGCTTCCTTCCTGAAACCTTCCCAAATTCAGACTGCATGTGACAATAATTTTGTATTTGTGTTTGATACAAAAAGTTTTCAAAGGGGCTTCATAGACACTAATCAGGGTAAAAAATGCAAATCTCAAATCTGTCTTATTCTAATGTTCCCTTTGGAAACCATTTAATTTCTTACAAGCACACTTTGGCAGATGATGTGGCCCTTATAGTAATAAATCACAGGAACATAAGACACTTCACTGCAGCTGCAACGTGGCTAGTTAGGATCCTATTCAAGAAAAAGGCTTAGACAGTGTATTTTCTTTCCTATACTCTGCTGTACCATTTCTCCCCCTTATAGATCAAGTGAAAAGACTCTCAGAATGCTCTTATAATTGTCTCCTCAGAGTTATAATCTGCAAATGCTTTTATTTTTTTCCCTAAAAGATAAAAATATCCAAATCTTAATGGAGCCTTTTTAAATGGCACATCATTAACTCTCCAACCTCCTTCACGGTTTTGTAAATCTCTTTAATAAGGGTGAGAAGAAGCTTAGAGAGGTCTCTTTGATTAAAGGTCTGACCTGGAATTACTTTGAATTTGTATTATGGAGTCAGCAGGTTTACTGTGGTAGTCTTAGCAGAGAATATTTTGTAGTATTTTGTAGGTAGAGCTGTAAAGAGAATAAGTATTATATAAAACTTACTAAAACCAGAGCAGAACCAGTTAAGCATCAGAGCACTATGTTGAAAAGCCATATCCACAGAGCACTGGGAACAGCCATTCTAAGAAATGGCACAACTTGGGAAGAAATGCAGCCAGGACCAGGAGTTTCATGGAACTTCAGGTGCTCAGGACTTCATCACCATGTGTGACTTTGCTCAAAGAGGTGATCAAGGACACAAAAGCCCGTGAGGCTTTTTAATCCTACTGATTTTGAGTCATGGTTACATGTTTCTAAGAAGTTGATGTTCTTCTCAAGGTCACCTAAGAGATTTGCTGTATTTGTCAGTGGTGGACTGGTTAATGGACATGATTCTCTGCAGGATGGGTGGCCTCACTTCTCCCTTGTGTATGACACATGTGCAACCTACCTCAGAACTTGGTGGCTGAATGGAGAGAGATTTCTCTGCAAGATGTTCAGTGGTTTTAATCCCTTCTGAGATTAATGACAGAGGAGACTTCAGCTCTTACCAGAAGCCCTTAGCTCCTATTAAGACAGGCTGAGAGAGTTGGGGTTCTTCAGTCTGGAGAAGAGAAGGCTCCAGGCAGACCTTATAGCATCCTTCCAGTACCTAAAGGGGGCCTATAGAAAAGATGGGGAGAGCTCTTTATTGGAGAGTGTAGTGATAAGGTGAGGGGTGATGGTTTCAAACCCAACGGGGGTAGATTTAGTTTAGATATTAAGAAGAAATTCTTAATTTGTGAGGGTGGTGAGACACTGAAACAGGCTGCCGGGAGAAGTTGTGGATGCTCCATCTCTGGAAGTGCTCAAGACCAGGTTGGATGGGGCTTTGAGTGACTCAGTCTAGTGGGAGATGTCTCCTGCCCGTCGATCATCTTTAAGGTCCCTTCCAACTCACACTGTTCAATGATTCTCTTGGAACAAGTCCCATTTCTAGAGACTCTGGGGAGCTGAGTGCTGATCTAGTTAGTCTGGTTAGTCTGATTAGGTGGCAGCAAGGCTGAAATACTACTGAGGGAAGTGTTGCTGCAGAGTTGTTTGATATCTAAGGTGATCCCAGATGTATCCGGTATTCAAGGCACAGCTCAGGTGAGTACATCCAACAGATCTGATGGGACAGGGCAGAGGCAGAGCACTGGCAGTGCTGCACTCAGGGAGCAGTGCCAGATGCACTGTAGGCTTCCCGAACGCCTCAGAGCTTTTGGATATTTGAAGTTTTGTTACTGTTCCTTTTAAGAAAGATGGGAGAGATAAATTCCTTAAAGAACAGTAGCTTATTATCTGCCTCCATATGTGGCCAAATAGGATGATTCAACAGCAAGTTGAAAAATGTAAAACATTTCAGTGATTTTGCTGTAGTTCTGGGATGCATTTCCTTTATGACTCCTCAGCAATCTGCATACATCCTCCTGGAGAGAGTGAGAAGGGATTATTTCTGCCTGTGACAGCCCGTTGTTTTGGGGATGTAGTACTGCAGTACTGAACTCTACTCAAAGGCTGGGTGACCTTAGTCTTTGTGCAGTTCTGATGTGGGATGGCCTGATGGTAATGAGATGAAAGGGCTTCAGGGCACTGTTGCCCTTTGTCTCTGCAGGGCGTGCTGTCCTTCATCCTGGGTTTAATCTGCCTCCAATTAACATGGTGCAAAAACACCCACAAACTTTTCTATTATAACATGTATTTCTATAAAGAAAGATCAGATCCTTAGTGTTTGTTGCTGAAGTATGTGGTGCTACTTGTGTGTTATCTTCATAGACATCATCAAGAGCAGAAGATTATCACATCTCATTAAGAACAGTTCAATCTCTGGAGAAATGTGTGTCCTGTAACTTATGCTCCACAGACCTAACATATTTCTTGTGTGGACCAGCTGAAGGCAACTGGATCCATCCTGTAGCCCCCAGCTGCCTGTGAGAGCAGGCCTTTGTGAGAAGGAACAGGTGGACCCATGGAAGTGACATTGCTGCAGGGCATCACAAGGGTATGACAACAGTCTGGGGTTGAGCGTGGGCTGCTGCCTTTTCCATGCTGTGCACAGGGGGGGTTTGCTTGTACTGGGCTGTTGCATTCAGTGAAAAGAGCCAGGGAAGAAAGTAGGTGTGAGTCCAACATAAGCTTTCTTTCATTTTTATTCCAGAGTTTCAAAGCAGTAACAGAGGATCTAAAAGACTAGTGCTGAGGCAAGTCCAGCTGCTTTCCAGCTGAAGGGATTATTCACCCCTTCTCTGGTTTAGGTATGTAATCTTCTGGTCCTCTGTGGGAAAGAGCCCCCTCTTTCACCTTCTATTCTCCTGGCACGGATACAAGCTCCCATCTTTCGATACCCTGTTGAAAACCCAAACCCTGTGTGTGCCCCTTTGTGCACACAAAGCTGGAACAGGAAAAATAAAAATATTACCTTCTATTCCTTGGAACTCTGACATCTGTCTCCTATTTTCTGATTTTCATACTATGCCATTTCCTCATCTATTTTACAGGGTGCATAGAAGCCTTTATTGCTTCCAGTATTTAGATAGAATGAAAACTATTGCTTAAATGAATAGCTCCTGAGATTGTTTCCTTGCTGGGAGTCGTTAATATGCCATATGGATTCAGCTCATGTATCTGAGCTAATATTGCACCCAGAATTGCTAAAATGATTTCTTTTGAACCCTTAACTCTTTATTGGATCGCAGAGGATGATTTTTTTTTTTTTGGTCTCTTAGTAGCTGAGGTTTCCAGTATATATACGCTGCAGGCGTTCAAGAGGTCGCATTTGGGCATCTCCTTTTCCCAGAGTGTATTCTCTCACCAAGGATCTCAAGAAGTTTTGCTAAGTTATTCTCAGTTCACATGTGTCTAGAAGAAGGCATAAGAAATGACAAAATGTCTCTTGCAGAGCTGAGAATAGAGCTGCCCTTTGGCTTCCTAGGACCTCAGGCAAGCCTTCTAACTTCCCTGCGCTGGTGGTCCAGAAACCTGTATTACTAAGGAATACACCTCTCTCCAGCACTCAGCAGGAGAGAGAGAAGTTCGGCAGGATCAGGCTGGAGTAGCCAGTGTAGGGAAAGTTGGAAAAGGCTGAAATGGAAATGTGGAGTAAGGACAAGAGGTTGCAGTTGATGGAGATCTGAAGGGCAGAGGCTGTAAGTGGTTAACAGTGCTCTATCAGCCTACTGCAAATGCAGGATTAGACATACTGGCTTTAATCACCTTCCTCAAGCCTTTCTGGTGTTTACCTGCTACATGCAAGGAAATAGTCACTCCGGCTCAGCTGACAAATGGTAGTTCATTAGTTTATGGTAATTCAATTGCTTGTGATTGTCTTCCTCTGTTCTTAGTATCTGAGAAAGAAGAGTACTCTGAATTGTAAGGGAAATAAACCGTCCTGATTTGTACCACCAAAAAAAAATCCCAGAGGAAGATTAATTCCAAGAAACAAAAGTGTTTATTAACATAAATGACTGTTAGCTATAGTGAGCATTAAACTTAAATGTATCTATTCTCTCCATGTGGCACCACAGTTTTTAGTGTAGGGGCTTGAGTGCTACTTTAAGCTGAAGAAGGAACAGTGGAAGCTTTATAGCTCAGCTAGGCATTGAAATGGTACCGGTTCAGGAAGCTTGACAGATGAGACAGGCTTGAGAAAAATAAGTGAATCAAAGCTGTAGTTAGAAAACCAACTCTGCCCTTATACACCCATTTCTCCTATGGTTTAGTAATGATACTTCTGTTGATTTACTTGCCTCACCTTGTCTTAGGAGATGAGATCTATAACAATGATAGAGAGCTCCCTTTTGAACTTACATGAACTCACTCAACAAGGGGACTAAAATTGGATTTCAGCTTAGTAGCTCTCATGTTGTCTGGCACCAGGACGTGTGCTGCTGGCAGGATAGAGATCTTGCCCGGTGTGTGTCTCTGTGTCCTTGAGTATTAATGTGCTACATAGATGCCTCCCATTTTTAGGGCAGGGTTGCTCAGACTCCATCTTGAAGGCCTGTTGTGGCTAAGACTATCCCTCTGTGAGCTGTTCTGAGACCAAAGGGGTTGTGCTGGTAGCAGCCCGCTCCAGCTCTCTGCCGTCGCTGGGTTACTGCCACCTCGGCCGTGGGACGACAGTGCTGTGCACCTGTGGTGGCCGCTCTGGGTGCTGGCAGGTAGCCACGGGCTTTGTGCCTGTCTGCAGCGCTGCAGGGAGCCCAGCATGCTTTCCTCAGCTGAAGAAGCTACTCTTCTGCACTTGCAGAGCAAAGCACATTCACTTAGGAGGTGTCAGGGCTGTGTGTATGTGCAGTCGGCTCAGCATGGTGGGCAGAGATGTCACTGTGATCTCCGGCCCTTCTGGGGCTGAAACTGGGGAGCTGGTGCAGCTAACCAAAGATGGGGTCCTTGTGTCCGTGCTGCACGGTGGAGCAATCTTGCAGGGGGGGTTTGCATGCTGAGTTGTGTTTTCCTCCCTTTACATTTCTCTGCAGGTATGCTGAGGGATTATTGCCCCACTGCAGAACTACCAGTGGTGTTAAAAGAAATGGGAAAAGCAACAAAAATACTAGAGATAAGCAGATGCAATGATGCAACACTAATCTAGGCAATGCCCAAAGAAGTGGTGACTTCCACAATTTGCCAACTGCTATTTTTAAGGGCAGGAAGTCAAAATGTTTTGCAGATCTGTTCTGAAAAGGATGCTGGAACACTGGAGCCTACTGCAGCTGTTTAACGGGCAATTGTTGGAGGAAACCAAATGCTGGGGACTGCTTCTGATCTGATGGAATCCTTCCTTCAGGATTAATTTTGTGGAGGCAAGTGGAACTGTCACTGCTTCCACCTCTGGCTGCCACAAAATCTTCAGCTAGATGGTTACCTCAGTTGGTCAATTCTGAACCAAATAAGAGGCTCAATTTTTAATTATTTTTTTTTTCCCCACCTGAAGTGTTCTTTTTCTTCATATAAAATACATATGAGCATAGCCCTTTCATTCTGACTGCTTGAAATCTGGTGTTAAAGACTGGTGATAACATCCCATGCATTAAATTACACTGGAAAACTAGCAGCATAACACAGAATGAACTGCAGTGTTGTTCGCATATAGCTCTTGGCACAATATTATTCTTGATCTGTGAGGAGGATGCCCACAAAACAAATTAAAAAAATGCACAAAATTTCCCTATTCAAAGCATTTATTCTACCTGTCAGCTCTGCATGTGCTTTCTAAAAGACCTCAAACCAGATCTGCACATGGCACAGCTCAACAAAAGGAACTAGGGATGAGCTTTTGTTAAAGAAAACACTGGCTGTGTAAAGCCTTTGCTTCAGTGCTTGACCGCAGAATAGAGAAAAGGTTTGGGAGTAGAGAGAAATCATGTTTTCCCACGTGTCTGCTTTTTCCTGTAGGAGCACTAAAAGCAGAAGCACATGTCACATCCACTCTTCAGCACAGTGAGGCACGAACAGGTAAGTGCTAGATCCTAGCTAGTGCTTCTGTCCCTTCTGAAGAGGACCCCTCTGATGCTGCACTGCAGGAAGGGGGGAGCTCCTCCTGCTCTGAAAGACTGGTGCACTCCTCCCATTTCATCACCGTGCAATTAGAAAGAGCTAATTGGCCTCTTCTACATCTTGAAATGATGGTTTGGTGGAAAGGACCAGGACTGGTTTTCTTCGTGTGAGAGACATTTCTCTTAACTGTAGAAGCCAAGTTGAGTGGATAGAGGGGCTGTGAGTGACCAAGGGTGACTGTGTTGGTGGGGCTGTACAGAGGAGTCTGGCAAGCAGCTCCTACAGCAATTAACCCAGGGCTCTGCTGGCTCCCACTGGTCTGGTTTGCCCTGGGTGGTTTGTGGGGCAGTGGAAATGATCTCTACTCAGAAGACACAGCAGAACATCGTATCCTATTTTAAGAAAAAAAAGTCAAATTTTTCTAAGTGCAGCTAATGGACTGAATGTTTGATGCAGAGCCCACACAGGTCACTCAGTGAGGCTGAAATCACATCATGAGCCTTAATCCTTAACAGTTTTCTGTTTTAATAGTGGCCCTGGAAATAAAGACCTGTCGTTGTGAGTTCTAGCAAGTGCCAGGCTGCGTGCTGTGTGCAGCTGCCGCGGGAAGGGGGGGGGGTTCTGCACCACCACAGCAGCACCCCAGTGCCAGAACAAGTGCTCTTTGCCAGTCGGGTGGGGTGTTAGGCAGTGAAACGGATGGGTAGGAACCTTCTCTTGGCCCTTGCTTCCTCTCTTCTTGCCGGATCAAACAAGTGACCCTGAGGCTTGGGAGCACTCTACAGAAAATAGCAGGTGTGTATGGGTCAAGCCTACCTATTCTAAACGGAGTAGGGACTACCTCAATTCCTTCCTGTCCCCTTCTTTCTCCTACAGATGGGTCATTTTGTTTTGACTGCAGCTGTATTCACATCTGTTTCTCAACAGAGCTGTTTGTTTTTATACCTGGGAGCTGAGGCTTTTTGTAGAAGATGAGTTATAAAGTGCTTAATTTGGAAGGTGGAGAGCAGCTTGAAATGAAACCTACACCTTCCCAGTGCGAGTGGCATTGTGCTTCTCCGCTGTAGAGGCTGCACTGATTAATTCACGCTGCCTTGAAATGCTATTGTGCTAGTTACCTTACCTCTAGCAAATGGTGGGTTTATAATGAAGTGGAAAGGGTTTGAAATAATGAGACGAAAAAATAATGGCTTTGGTGGAGCAAAAGAAAACTCCATCTTCTTAAAAAATGTACAAAGCGTCTTTTCCTGAGCAATGGTAGGGAGCACATCACAGTGACTGCTCTGCTTGCTTCCATCTGAGGTGATGGGGAGAAGGCAATCTCTGAAATGAAAATGGGAACACAGTGAGAGTACTTAAACTACTTCAGTCTCCTTGATCAACTCAATGAGTGAACTTGGACAACAAGCAGTATATCAGAAAAGCATACAGGTTGTGCTCTGCTCGAAGAGGGCTCAGAAGGAAGCCCTTGCTTATGCCCCCAAAAAACCCCACCAAAACCAAGTCAAAACCACCTGCTGGGCTATTCCTTGGTTATTTTGAAAGCAAGCAATCTTGCATCTATCCGGTTCTAACAGGCTGTTTTCTAAGAGGAGGGAAACCAAATCTCTTCATATGAGTGGAATAGTACCATGGATATCTCTATCTTGAGGCATATTCACTCAGGAAAGAAGCTGGGAGGGAGAGGAGAAATGAGAAGGAGACTCTTGTCCTTGACAATATTCTGGTTGTGTAAGTAAAATAAATTGATTGAAAATATTTATTTAAACTGAATCCAAGAGAAGATCAAAGCTATTTTATTAGCAAAGTGATTTTATTAGCAGTGTGCCCAGGTGGCCGAGAAAGCCAATGGCATCCTGGCCTGTATTAGAAACAGTGTGAGCAGCTGAAGTAGGGAGGTGATTGTCCCCCTGTACTCAGCTCTGGTATTGAGTATTATGAGTATTATATACTCCCTTGAGTATACCCCTTGAGTATTGTGTCCAGTTTGGGGCACCTCAATACAAGAGTGCTGGAGTGAGTGCAGAGGAGGGCGATGAAGCTGGCGAAGGGCCTGGAGAATAAATCTTATGAAGAGCAATTGAAGGAGCTGGGACTGTTTAGTTTGAGGAAGAGGAGGCTGAGGGGAGACCGCCTCACTCTCTACAACTTCCTGAAAGAGAGGCTGGTGCTGGTCTCGTCTCACAGGTAATGTGCGATAGAACCAGAGGGAATGGATTCAAGCTGCAGCAGGAGAGGTTTAGACTGGACATTAAGGAAAAAATTTTCACAGAAAGAGTAATGAGACACTGGAATAGTCCTTCCAGAGAGGTGTCTGGGTCACCATCCCTGGATGTGTTTAAGGGTCATTTAGATGTGATTTTGAGGGACATGGTTTAGGGGTGATCTTTGTAGAGTAGGGTTAATGTTTGGACTTGATGATCCCAAGGTTTTTTTCCAACCTGAATGATTCTGTGATTCTATGATTATCACACCCTGTGAATAAAGGGCGTAAAGGAAAGGTCTTTAGATACAAATATTTCATTGCTCTTGAAGAAACATTTCCTATAGCAGCAGAAATTGTCTGCCGCCACCCAAAATTATTATTTACTTTTATATAAAACAGGCACACAGAAAAGAAATCTCTGCCACTTCAATGGTTCTCAACATGTGTGTATCATCCTCTATTTCATACCAACAAGTTCCAAGCAACTTCAGCTGGTGAAACATCAAAAAGTAATTGGTAATATTTGCTCCTTACAAATGCAGTGTTTTCAAGACTAGTTAATTTTGAATTGTAATCCTCAGAGCTGTTGCCTTCTTACATTCCAGTTGAAGAGAAGGGTAGCAGGAGGAGCTTCTTGTAAGGGAGGATTCAGCTGGGTTAGGTTGGGTGTGGTGCTGTGCTGGCACAGGTATGACCTTCAGCAGTGGAATAACTGACCTGAGAGCAGGGGTAGGAGACTTTGGCTTTGACTGCACCTGCATTTTCCAGAAAGCCCTAAATGGCTTGCCAGGAATAGAAACCAGATCTGCCTGATGGTAATGACCTTTCTGCTCTCTGCATGTATTTTTGAGATGAATACATTCTAAAACTAATCTAGTAGCCATAAAAATCAGTACGAATTGCCCTGCTTGAAATAAAAATGTCAGACCCTCTTGTGATTATTTAAGAGGAGAAAGTCATCATGTGCTGCATTAGAGACAAGGCCTGTGTGGAAGAGATTTTTAGGAGGTTCTCTGTATTCTCTCTCAGTGCAGCACTGATGGCTACTCTGGGGTACTTAAAATAATAGTCTGATGACTTCATTAAACTGTAAATTTCTCCAATACAAAGTATCATCCAGAGAGAAGGTTTTTTTAGTATACTCTTAAAAAGTCAACAGTCCATCTATTCCTGATGTCTATTCTTGACTGTGGGAACAAATGGTGCTGTAACCAGTCGGTGTCGCATCCTTGTCCAAAGAGCCAAAGTATTTATCTAATTAAAGAAAAAAAAAAAAGAGAGATTATTTGTCTAAACTTTTCTGTGTAACCTGAATTAGAGAACTGTGGGTTTGAGTCCCAGTGTAATATGGATGCAACTGCAAAAATCAATGCATAAAACAGAGCCCAGAAGAGAATTATATTTAACAGGAGACAGAAAATCAAAACAGATTCCAAACAAATTAGAAATTAGGACTGCAGCAGCTTGAGCCAAGTGCCTTATGGGGAAAACTTATTAATGCAACTAAGGTGATTTTTTCTGTTTGCCAGAACTGCCCATCAATAGACTTTGCCCGTGTCATGTCTCTGTGCTGTGCCTTAATGCAGTGATACGGGAGCAGATCAGCAACAGTAACATGACAAGAAGATAATTAAAGCTTGACTTTGCAACATGTTGGAACTTTAAAGATATTGGAAGGTGCTGATACACATTCTGAGCACCTGAGCTGTAGCAATATCCCAGAACAGAAGTAATATAGCTTTTAGTCTAGAGAAATACCTTGTATTTCCCAGATCTAATAAAGTATATTGGATCCTTGATTTGTTTTAGAAAAGATCCAAGTGCTTTGCATTTGTTTAACTAATCCAATCTAAACCATTGCTAAAATGAAAGGGAGTCTGTCTTGCATGTCACACAGAGAAGGATCTACCAAAAATGTGGCTTTTGGAAGAGAATGGTCACTTTTGTTTACAACAGTAACCAAAACACTGAGAAGATCACTCTCTTTCATATAGGTTCATGTAGTTTTAAAAAGCACTGGAAGTCTTATAGATATTCACTAGCTAAAATATTTGTAGGAAGAGAAGGTTCAGGAGAGATCTTACTGCTGTCTGCAACTGCCTGATCGGAGAACGTGGAGGAGGCAGAACCAAACTCTTCTCATAGGTGCACAGGGATGGGACAGGAGGCAATATGTGCAAGCTGGGACATAGGAAATTCTGCTTATTTATATGGAAAATATTTTTTACCACAGTGGCACCTGGATAGGCTGTGAGATCTCTGTCCTTGGAGGTGTTCAAGCCTCAGCCAGACAGGTCCCTGAGCAACCTACTCTAATTGACCCTGCTCTGAGCAGGACCTCAAGAGAACCCTTTCAGCTCAAATTATTCTGTGCCAGTTTGATTTTTGAGACAGGAATTGGGTCTTCAAGATCTTTAACTCTTGAACTAATGTTTATTATCTCTAGTAGTACTAATACAGATAGAATCTCTTGACTGTCTCGAGCAGCTGAAATGATGAGAAGGCATTTGGCCTGACAGTATGGATAGCAAAATCATTGCACTTGGGTCAGTATGTGTCAGGCTGTTCTTCATAGTCTGGAAGCAAAGAAACAACCATGGGATTGTTTCTGTGTTTCCCAACATCACCACAGTTGAAAATAACGGGAGTTAGGATGCTGACTTGCGGTGCTGAAAAATGATACTCAAAAAGATAAACCCATTCTAATTAAAACAAAACAACAAAACAAACATAAATCCAAAGCCAACCAAACCAAAGAACTAATTTGGGTTATAGGAGCTTGAGATGAAGTTGTTTATGTGTCAATGCTATGGTAAGAATTAAGAACAACTTCTGTGTTACAGATGGTGAAATCTATTTTATCCTGACTTTACATTGGATTCCAGCACAAATCCTGGTGTTTACCTGGTGCTTTCCTGCAGGTAACCTGTGTTGTAATGGCAAGTGGATTATGGGCTGCTCTGTTCGTATGCCCAGTTCTGCTGCTCACCTTCCTGATCCTATACCATTTCTAGGTGCTAGCATCAATTACTGAGGAGCAAGCGCTTTTTTATCTTTACTGACTGAAATGTTTTCTGTCTGAAGCAGGTGAAGGAGCTCGTGTAAGGTCAGCTGGTTATTTATAACTGTTCAGCAGCCCATTAAATGCCTGCTCTGGGTACCCGAGGTCCGTGGGTCCATTTAGATGGATAGTTTAGAATGTATTTAGTGCACTTGTCCCTTTTCTCCCTTGAGTTACTGCAGCTTTCTTTAAGCCTTCTCTTTGTTTAATTCATCTTGCAAAAGAAAGTGTTTAATGAGCCCCACTCGTGATTTCCCAACTGTTTGTCTGACTGCAAACTGCCATTTCCAAGAGGAGATATGAATGGTCTCTTGATCACATCAGAGTTTGGGCAGGTATGTGCTGTTTCTGCCCCATCCCACATAATTACAAGCCTTGGCAAATGAGGTTATGTTTGCTTTCTTGATTCAGAAGGTTGTAAAAAATTTTTGTGTGCTTGGTAGGAGCATAACTTATGAAAAGAGCTAGTTTGAAAGAGAAGCCCAGCAGCAGAGATTCTTAGCATCTCCCTAATACTTTCCTCTGCTGGGCAGAAAGCCATTTGTGAATGCTAATGAAATCAGCTCTGCATCACCCCAGTGAAGCAGCTGCGCATTATTCCTATGAGAAGATGTAGGCACAGCATGATGAAGTGACCTGTCTGGATTCATATGGCTGCCAGGATTCCAGCATTTGCTCAGGTGTTGGCTTTCAGCAGTAGAGCCAAGGGCCAAACTGGGATACAGCACAGGCTTGGTAAAGTTTCTTGTTTGTTTTTCTTCTAGAAACTGCTATTTTGTGTCCTAAAAGCTAAGCTCGTTTTTAAACTAAAATGCCTCTCCTCTTTATGGTTAGGAAGTTACTATTCAAAACATGAACTGCATGTAATCAATGCCTCATTCCTGCAGTCAGCCTGAAATAATAAATGTCAGAGAGAAATGGACTGCAGGCGTCCATTGATGAGTTAGTTCAAAAGTTTGTCATGAAGACTCAGATGATGCCAATGAACTGTTTCTCCTCCAGTCAAATGAGACAAGAAAAGCACAGGGTGGGCGCATTAATGTGCTAGAAGAGTCTGCACACATCACGTGTTCTGCATTAGATGGAATGAATGTTGGCTTATGTACGAATCCCCATTTCTTTCCACTCTGATCCCTGCCTGGGCCACAGAGGGAGGAGCTATCCTCTAGAGCTGATCCGTGGCAGCCCATCATTCAAATCCACCCAGTGGGGGTCATCATTTAATGGTTTACTTTTTTATTTTCCCGATGAGCAATTTTTCAGCTGAAATCAAGTCAGTGAATCTAAAGTCAGGCAGCTTTGCTGACCCATAGGGATGGGAATATGTAGAGATCTCTTGGCTAGGTCCACGTTCAGTTCTGGAAATTCGCTGAGATTGTCCACTGGGTGAAACAGCTACTTGGAATCAGTGGTGCTGCAGCTGCTTTAGCAGTGCTGAATCCCAGCCAGTTTCAGAGCTGATACTCCTTCATATGCTACCCTGCAGAGAACGGCGTAAATTAGAGCCTGTGCAAGGAGGCCAACAAACAGTTTAATTTGGTGGTTGGTAAGTACTCCCTATTCCCATGATCCTTCCAGGATCTGATTCTCTAAGCACCTGTGTCAGGGAAATTATTATTAACCCTCAGTTCATTGGCAGGGTTGCTGTACCCAGTAACTTGGGGCTCTAGTAGCAGAGAGGTATTTGTCATCTCAGATATTTTTTGAGTGGGCAGAAGCTATCAGTTGAATGAGAGGCTGGATTGTAATGCAAAATAGTCTGTTGTGTTCTACACCCTTTGTGAGAAACAAAAGCATATTTAAAACAACCAGCAAGCAGCAACTGGAGTGTGTCTACCCCTGAATGGCCTGCTGCAGGACAAGGAGAGGCAGTAGCTGGTCTCTTTCAGCTGGTGCTGTTGTCCCCTGTGCAGATCTGCAACCAAAATCTGAAAATGAAATAATTCCTGATACTCTGAGAAGGATTTCTGTTTACCTGAACAAGGGGAAAGTGAGCAACTTTTGTCAGTGTTAATAAAGTAGCTGTCTGAGATTGTGGAATGGAAGGGGCTGGATTATTGGGGTAGTGCTCTGCCCTGTCTCAGGATGGGGGTGCCAGTAGTGGCTGGCATGCCAGCTTCATCCATCTTGGGTTTCCAGGTAACTGCACACTGCTCCACTGCCCTTCCACCACATTAAGTCCAGTAGCTTTTGTATGAAACTGTACCTGGAGCAGCCTGTCAGTGGCTGGTCATCTCAAATGGTATTACCAAGCAAGCATGTCCTCGTGTGTGGGTGTGTGCTGGGAACTGGAGAGTAAACAGTCCAGCACTAGCTTTGCATTTAGGTCTTGGGGATGAAAAAGCCTCCACAAACATGCTTTTTGTGATGGATAAGCAGTGACATCCAGTTATATGGCAACTGTTATGGTACATGATAGAGACTGGAGATAGTACTGAATTTTTTCATGGAAAGGCAGCAAGCTCTAGGTTGCACAAAAAGGGCCAAGAAACTTGGGAATTATCTATGGATATGAACTTGTGGTGTAACTGTCTACTGCTGCCAGGTCTGCTGACCTTACCATTTTAGGTCAGTTTTTGAAGTCTCAGCTAATGGGGACATGTGCAAGCACAAGCGTTTGACAGAAACTGGGTCACGTCAGTCTTCTCACCATTGTAAACAAATACTTCAGTAGTAGTAGTGAAAATTGCCTTTTTTTTTGAGGGTTTTTTTGATGGCAGAAGGGAGGCAAAGAGGACTTTGCTGCCTTAACAGCCTCACCCCTGGCAGAATCAGTTAAAATGGAAAGTTATTGCAGCGTGAAGATCAGAGCAAAGACTCTGACAGAGTGCAGCTAGTTCGAATCAGCCTTGATTAATCCATCATCTGTGATTGAAAAGTGGTGGTGTAAAGCTGTCAAGGTCACTGCATACAGGACAAGGCTGATGGTGGTTATTCCGTGAGGAGCTGGGCTTTCAACCACATTTACACCAAGCCCTAAATAAATAATACTTCAAGAATGAAGGGAGACAGCAGTGCCTAGCAGAGGCTTATTCCCTTCTTTCTGAATTTGCTTGGGATGAGATCCTCAAGAAGACAGATATGGCACAAGCTACTACTTTTGGTACCGGCGAGTCCAAAGTTCAAATCCTTGTAACTGTATTAACCCCAGAGGAGCTCGTGTCTTCAGGTGTAGTTGGTTTTTGTTAAGTGGCACAGGCACCTTAAATTCTGCTGCCAGGCTCAGAGAGAGGTAAACCCCATCTCTGCAGGGTTGCCTGGTCTCCCTGTGCTTCCTGAAATGAAATCTCCCTGTGCTTGTTTTGATTGTAGCTGCTGGTTTAATTGGTATTTGTTAGGGCCTATGTAAGAGAGTGGGGTGTCTGTTTCACTCCAGAAGGGTATTATGGGAAGACTGATGTTGTTTTCTTTCTTTAGGAAGGGTGAGTGCCCTGATGGTTAGGCCATATGCCCTTTGGAGATGGGAACAGCTGGCTGCTGAGAGATCTTTGCTGTTTTCCTCTACTAGGGTACCTTGGGTACTGCGCTGCTCTCTGGTCAGTGATTCTGTAACTATTCAACGTGGAGTAGATCTGCCTTAGTCTGCATGTGTGCAAACATTGCTTTCTCTGTTTTGCCCCAAGTAGCCTATTGCCAGAGTGTCTTCCTGGGAGCAGTATCCTCGACTTTCCTTGGGCAAACAGGGATCTGAACCTGTGAGTTCGGTGGACTTGATGCTGGGGTTAGACTGGCTTCTTTATAGCAAAGCATAAAGACAAGCAGGTTCCAAGTGAATCTGCAGTTGCTCTTTGCTGGCCATGTCAACAGCTTTTGTGTGTCAGTAGAAAACATACTGCAGGTAAGAATGACAGTGGGGGGAAAGGCATTGGTTAACACAGAAGGTAAAAAGAAACAATCAGGGGCAGTGGCTCAAGGAGACTTTTTGTTAAAAAAGATCAGGAAACTTTTCAGGGCACATGGGGAGGTGCATCTCTGCAGCTGCGAGGGAAAGTGCTTTGGAGAAATGGGCTTTCTGTGCTCCCAGCACTTCTGGCTGACATCCTTAAGAGACTCCTGTTGTGTTTGTGGGAATTCCTATCAATTACCACTGGAGTCAGGCTCATAACAATAGACAGCCCTGAACATCACAGATCCCTAATAAACCAGGGGGAAGGACATGAGAGGGAGGGGTGGTGTTATTTTTTTCTCTGGGTTCCATACTGACCAGTGACCCTGGTCCCAGTGTGTGTTACAACAATTGGGTTATGGTTCAGCTGAAGCCTAATAAAGGGCTCTGTGTTTGCTGAAGGGGCCTTTGTGGTTCCCCTCTACTGAACACCACAGTGTTGCGTGGTGTGTGGGGACGCGGGGAACATAATTCAGATGCCACATGCTCCTTCACAGGGCAAAACAGCGCTAAAAAGCTAAAACACTCTGCTGAGACATTCTGTGGCTGCAGCTTTCATTTGTCTCTCATTGGTGCACTTCAACACGGTGATGAAAGGACACAGGGTTGTAATTATTTGAGCCCTGTTTTTCTAATAATTGCTTAAACCTTAACATCCCAAAAAGCGTGGTATTTTTTTTTAATCAAAAAGGAAGATTTATGGTCTGCAGTTCTATAGAACCTTATCCTTAAGGATAAATGATCCATTACATAGAATAAATCTCCTGAATGTTTTTTGAGTCCTTATTTGCTTTAATAGAATCATTAGTGCCATTACTTATAAAGAAAAATGCCAACTAAGCAGAAAAATGCTTTGCAGATCTTGTTCATATGTATAATGCTGCTACGTACTTGGAAAACAAGGAGAGACTTCTGTATTTATTTTGAAAGCTGGTACCATGTTAATAAGCTGAAGTCTTCCTTAAATCAAGTTTTTTGGACAGGCAGGTCCTACTGATCTTTTAATTGCTGTTTGCTGTCAGAATTAACAGCTTTCAGATGTCAGTAGAATACCGAGTGGTTACAGAACTATGCAGTCTAAATACAGCTGCAAATATGTCACCCTCTACCTCTGCTCCACCGGCACATCGTAAAGAGCTAAGGGAGGAAAACATCTACTGCTGAACAAGAAGATTCTGAAATGATACACTTCAATAATTTAACCTATTATTATTTATTTATTCCATCAGTACTCATTGCATTATGGCTAAAAGGGATGTTTTTGTGTTTTGCTCTTTCCTAGCAGTACTACCGTAAGGAGAAGATCCTTTTTCTATCCCTGAGGATTCGGTGCATCTACAGGCAACATTTTATCTTAGCAGAATGAACTTGTGTGGGCAAAGAATGGCAGGCTGAGAAGTAGTCTGCTTACAAAAACCATGGGCAGACAATCTAGAGCATTTGGGACATGGGAGGAAAATGTGCTTTTAGTTAGATAAGTAATTTTTCACGCTTGCTGTCAGTTTTATTGTGTGGGTTTTTTTTTTTGTTTTAGTTTTTTTTAATCTATAAAAGAGCTGACCAAGGTCGTACCTAATTCTGAGAAGAACCTGTATTGTTTGCATAATTCTCCTTGGAAGTGGCTACTGAGCTTAAAATGTGTCACTGTAACAATTGCTATTAAGGAGAGGCAATGTGACTTGAGGAAGTTTCTGTACTTATTAGACTGCTTGTTGCAGCTTAGTATTGAGTATAATCTAATTTGGTTTGTGTCAGAAGATAGACATTTTAACAAAAAAGAAACCTGAAGATAATAGGGTGTTATTCAGGTTGTTCAGGTTTTCATAACCCGTTGTTAATATTGCATGAAGGGTACACAGAAACCCAGGCCTTGCTGTTGATATTTTACTACAGCATCAGTTAATATAAATTTGCTTGAGAGGAACCTCTGGGCATCATCTGTTCAAGCTGGGCCAGCTTAGTTCAGGCTGCTCAGAGTTTTGTTCAGTTAAGTTTTGCCCTGCTCTGGCAAGGGGTTGGACTCCATGACCTTCAGCTGTCCCTTCCACCCCCTGACATTCTGTGAGTTTCTCAAGTTGTAAGCATCTTCAAGGATAAAGGTTCCTCACCCACCTGGTCCTTGTTCTGGTGTTTGATCACCTGCATGGTGGAAAAAAACCCAAACCAACAACCCTGACATGCGAATATCTAATGAGAATTTCGAGTACTGTTCCCAATTTGATGTTGTCTACAAACTTGCTGAGAATGCTGACTAGGTCATTAAAAAATAAATAGCATTGACTCTAATATCTGTCTCTGAGGGATGTTACTAGTGGCACTGGTTGGACTTGGTGCCGTTGATGACGAGATTGGTGTTTTTCACTTAAGCCTGTTCTGCTGTTTTACAGGATTAGGGTGGTAGCTGATGACTGCTACACTTGACTGGAGTGAATGGGAGTGAAGTGTCACTAGGGTGATGCTCTGCTGTGTGTATGGCACCAGTGGGTCAGGGCAAGTGCTGATGGCATGCCCTGAGTATTGTCCCTAATACCCACCATAGCTCTTGTTGTTTTGACTCATTGGCTTGACCATCTCCTGCCCAAGTTCAGCTACTAATGATGGCCCTGGGGCCAGTGCTGGTTAGAGAGCAGGGGTTGGGAATAGTTTATATTGGCAACAATGCATTTTAATTACAAATGCACAGAGGTTACTGAGCTCCTGTTAATGTGAAGCATAACTGAATAGGGGGTGCCCCAGTCCAGTGGTGGGTAAACAAGTTAAATGTCAGGGAGCAAGGAGGGCAAACTGCTCTGCAAGGGCAGGTGAGCTGGGAGCCAAGGGTGATGCCGAGCCAGGCAGAGCAGTGACCTCCCTGAGCTTACAGGCACTCCTTGAACCAAGGGTGAGAGGCCCCAGCCAAGACCTCTCTTGTGTCTTTCTCTGCTGTGGCTCTTCCCAGCAGTTGGATCTCAGGTTACCTCTGTGCCAGGTCAGAGCCGGCCTTGAGCAGCCAAACCCTGCCAGGGAGAAGCTGCAGAGCATCCTGATGTGCTTGGACCCTTAAATTACAGCAGGAAATATAAATCTCTTTTAAATTCTACATCCAATATCTTGTAGGTTCTACAGAAGATTAACAGTAAGGATTCTTACTGTATAGCATGGAGTGTTTTCTTATAGTTGATAAAGGGAATTAGGATCTGAAATGTAATGTGTTTTATCTAGCAACTTAATCAGCTGTGTGCCTGGCTGTGCAAAGCAGATCATAGGCTACTAATGAAGATTCCTCTGATGTGTAGTAAGACCTGAGGTATATTGACAGCAGACAGATTTGAAAGGAAAATCTGTGTATTTCAGCTACAGACTTGACAGAAGGTGAATTAGAGAGCAGTAAAGTCAGCCTGAGCATGATGTCTAGACTATATTATGGGAGCCTTATTTCCAGATTAATATAATGCAGAAGAAAGGGGATGGTATTTACAGATCGAGACTCGAATCCATAGCCTTGTCTCCATGACTGAGAGCAGGACCATCTGTTTCTGGCTAGTGTTTGCAAGTGTCAGCCTTTATTCCATTCCATCTTCCTTGCTGCTCAGAGAAAATCGCTTGCTAATTAATGAGGAAAACCTCCCAGGATATAATAGAGAACCTGCTTTAAACCTTTTTTGGCTTTACTGAGATCTGTCTAGTCTTCAGATAGCCAGGTCTTACCAAATAATGGCTCACTTCCTAGACAGCTATCCTGCCCCTGTGATCTGCTCTGCTCAGGAGAATGTCCCCTGTGATCTTATCTGCTTGGGAGAATGGCAACTTGTTTAGAAAACAGATGGCCTTCAGTCATGATTCTGGTACTCTGCTGGCCAAATGGAAAGGTATCTCTTTTGCTTTTAATGCTTTCTCACTAATTTTCTGGCCATGATGTTTTCATGCCAGTTAAAAATACTGAGTTTGTTACATTGCAAGTGGTTGTGTGGTCATACTTTTGATTCCAGCTGACTCCTCTCTGTTCTATGCCATTACTATTCACAATTTAATGTGCTACTTGCTTGCTCTTCCAGATGCTTCAGCAGAAATGTGTAAAATGGAGTCTAATGTTAATCCCCATTTGTAAATTTATAGCACTTATAAATGCCTTTCTTGTTCAGAACACTGCTGCCCACTGCTGCTCTCTGCTTATGATTTCCAGTTAACTTTCAAACCATCTGACAGTGCTTCTGTCCAAACCAATTTGATTCAAACATTGTTGGTTTTTTTTTTCCAGTGTTTTTGTGAGGTGTTGTAGTGGCTGCCTGATGAAAGTAGAGATACCACATCTCCTGTTTTCCCTTCAGCTACTGCTTTTTGTAATTTGATTATGCAAAGCAATCAGTCTTCCTTGGCCCAATTTGTTTTATTGGCTGTAGTGCCATCGCAAGCCACAGTGCTCGGTGTGGGATCCGCATTCTGGATTGCAGCAGGAACGCTTTGGGGACAGTTACCAGGGCTGCCATCATTCTGCCTGGACAGGCATGACCAGGCAGGTGATGAAAGTAGAGAAGATGGGCAGATGACAGAAATGCAGCGCTCTGCGCTGCGTCGAGAGGAGAAGAGCTGTGTTGGTTCTGTTCTGAAGTTGCCATGCAGATGGTAATGATACTGTGGCTCAGCAGCCACCCTCAGCCTCCTCTTTGTTGGGCTTGCCCATATAGGATCTTTGTGACAATTTCTCCAATATGCCAGTCTCTGGTCTCTCTGACTCAACTCTAGGTGCCACAGTAATGCATGTATTAAATAAAGCACCTCTCCTTGGCAGAGGGGGCCACTGGGGCTCTTCAGAGTTGCCTGAAGAAGCTGCACTTCTTCAGGACTAACAGGAATTGGTCTGTCTGAAAACTAAGAGCTTAATGAAATAGGGACTAATGAAGGGATTGATACCCCTGGTCACTCCCTGGTTGATGCACAGAAATTGTAAATCTTATTAGCTGTACTTGTAGTCTTTCCTTAGCCTCACTTGCATAGTTTAGTTACTTG
>VWZY01004197.1:1370967-1392852 GCA_013399075.1 Chloroceryle aenea
GACTTCTCACCTGGCAAAGATGAGCCAGACCTAGAAATGGTTTGTTAAGCCAGAGCACCCTGATAACAGGGACTCAAGGCGTCAAGAAAAGCACGAAGGAGGACACCAGTCTCAAGATACACACCACTACTAATTTAAACTGATCTCCTTGGAGCCTTCCGGGGCCGAAGGATGGAGGAGCTCACCCCATGGCCATGTATGGGCAAAGGAAGCCCAGAGTTCCACTAGTGAACAGTGTGAGGAAGACTATGAATGACCACCGGAGGGGGAAAAGACCTGAGCCCTAATTTTTTTACGCATGCTCGGACTATGTAAATGAATTCCAGGAACTCACTAGAGTAAGGCTGCCCTTCTGCCCTTTCCAGGAAATCTGCTGAATAGGTACATTTGGGTCTGTTAGCTGGGGTGTTTTGCCAAGTCTTGGAGTACTTGCAGAGGAGTATCCCCAGCGCTGCAATAAAGAATGCCTGCTTAATAACAGCTCTGTTGTTTTGGGGTATTTCCCTCTGAGTCCTTACCCAGCCTCCCACCTCGGTGAGGAGTGATAGAAAGCAAGGGGGTTTGGAAGCTCTGAATTTTGTTTCACTAAAATTTGAGATGCAGCAACTTTGCAAAACCTAGTCAAGGGAGCTTGTTCTCCCTGGTTGGAATACAGTCAGGTTATGACAAACCTTGGCAAATACAAACTCTCTAGTGCTCCTGCTACCTGCCAGCACAGCAACGTGCTGCAGCCAACTCCGTACTGCAACAATGGGTCCTTGCTGCCCATGTAGCCTGGTATCTTCCCAGCCTGTCAGCTGTTTTTCTGAGAAACCCATAGCTCTGAAAGTGCCCCTTCGATGTGCTACGTATCCTTCACTTCTGCATGCTTCAGCATTAGCACAAGGGAAACAAGGAGAACGGGTTTACAGTTGGTTAAATGCTCAGAGCTAGGAAAAGCCTTTGCGTGTGGAAATGCTGCAAGAGGAAAGCTTTCTGAGGTTATCTGCAGCTCTTGAACTGAGAAGGGGTGAGAGGAGAGTTAGGCTGAGCCCAGCAGCCTTCCGCTGTGCAGCTGGAGTGTGCTGGGTGCTGCTAATATCCAGTCGGTGCTGTGTACCAGCACCTCTGCTTTGCTGGCAGTACCATCGTGCTGACCAAGCTTCCCTTAATGGCTCTTGCGTTTGGGTGTTTGTGTAAAAGCACTTGTTGTCACAGCTGTTCAAACGTGCTGCTTCCCAGCAATGGCCAGGCTGGGACTCCGTGTGTGTCTGAAACTTCCCCACTGGGGCACAAAGTGCTTTTAGTGCTGGAATGCCCTGGCTTTGGGGGGACTCACAGCACTGGTGGTGCACTAAAAGACTTTGTTGTGTTCTCTTGGTTTTGTTTGGGTTTTGGTTTTGTTTTGTTTTTTTTTTATCCCTCAGTGCCTCTTGAAACAGGAGGATTCCTGCTTGTGTCTTGTGTGGTGCTGCATAACAACCTGTCTGTTTGCATCTGGCAATTTGCTGCCGGAGGACATACGCTGCATGCAGAATTTGTGACTGCAGTTGAGGGGTGTATTGATTTCGTGTATGATGCTGCTCTTGGTCTCTTTGGGGGTCAGGGTTGTTACAGCTCTGCTGAGAGCTCCCGATTTCTTCCCCCTGTCCCTTAGCTGGCTGAAACAACTTAATATGCACAGTTTTCTGGAAAATTGGGAAATAGAGTGGAAAAAAAAAAGTAAAATAGCATTTGCTCAGAAGTGTGTTGCCCAAATAAATGAAATGGGTAATGTTGCCCTGAGCAAATAAGATTTATAGTAATTTCAATATGTGGGTGGGTGGGGAAAATACAGAGAAGTGTAATAAAAGAAATATTGTTTGTTTTTTCAAGTGATCACTGCGTAAAATATCATCCTTGGCACAGAAAAGTTACCTTGATGCTGAAATAATGCACTCAGCCTCTGCCTGTCAGTGTTATATCAAAGCCTCAGTAAATTTTTCATTCCCCAAGGCATTATTTTACAGCTATTGTCCTCCATACCAAACTCCATTCATAACATATATTTATAGCTGGAGTGATCTTTGAGACTCTTCATTACATATAAAAATGAGGAAGCTGCCACAAAATGGCTTTTGGTTTCCTCTGAGACTTGCAAAATAGATGTTAAAAGCAAATGATTTAAACCAGCAATTTTATTAAAAATGTATTATTGCCATTTGTAGCTTTCACAGCTATTCTCCAGAACCACCCCGGGCTTCCAAGGATAAAGTGTAAAGCTTTGAATCTGCAGCTTTGTTTTCGGTTTATTTTAAGCTTTGAGGCAACAAATCTGCTGGACCAAATGTGTGCCAAGGAAACGTGTGCCAGACTTATGCCAGCATTGCTGCCGGTTCAGTCTGTCTCTCTGTATAAATATAGTCAGCTTTTGTTTCATTTCAATGGGAGACAGTCAAGATAGGGAGAAACTAAGGACTAGCTATATGCAGATAGTTATGCAAATCAGTAGCCGGGCTGATTTGCAAAGGTGTAAGGAGGTTCTGTGTTTCCTTGCCAGATTTCCTTCGGACATGAGCATCCTGCTCAGGCCTGCCTGGAAGCTCTAGCAAATACCTGGGTACCATTTGGGAAGATCACCCGTGGGCCAAATGCGTTTTTCTGGATCACACAGAGGCTGGGCTAGAGCAGAATTTTCACCTGCATTCCCATGTTCCAGTGGATGCCTTCCTCTGCTTGGAAGCCATGTGTGCAGCTCTGCTTTGCTGATTGGGGGTCAGAATTTGCATATTGATCCAGGTCTTATTTAGCCTTTGATTTACTTCCAAGGGACTAGCAGGTACCAGGGGCTGTATTTCACTGGTCAGTCTGTTAAAGTGATAAAAGTGATGGTGTTTAATGAAGACTGATTAAACAGGCTGGACAATGCAGTCAGCAATTAGGACACATAATTCAGGATGAAGATCATGAATCTCTGAAAGGAGTGGGCATCTACCCAAAAGTGGCGGTGCCCAAAGCGGCAGGAGAAGACTGACTTAGCACAATGCATCTCCACTTACCACATGGGAAACACTTGGATACAAATAGAGAGTAGTCTTGAAAATTTTAAGGTGTCAGTGTTGTTTTCTCTATACCTGTGTTGATCTTTATGCACATATGAATTATTTGATGCAGACAGAGCTCCTGAGCCAGGAATGAAACAGACCATCAGGAGCAGAGAAAGGGCTTCCTTAGTGCAGCAGAACAGCAAGGAATGACATTCTTCTGCCTCTGTTGGCAGCATGTGGGCTTGGGGTGGAATTGTTGCTGTCCTGTGCTCCTCACCTTTGCACACCAGCACAAAGAAGAGCTGGGAGAGAGGTTCATCTTTGCAGGCTGCAGGAGAAAGCTGGTTTGTTTTGTTGTGTGGGTGGGTTTTTCTTTTATTTTTATTTTTTTTTCCCTGCATTTGGCTTTATGTTGGTTTATGTAGCTCATTTTTCCTTCCTCTCTAACTATTGAAGAGCAAGATAAAGTATAAGTGTAGGAAAGACTTTGACAGTTGAGTCTAACCTATTGATTAAGTTGACATTTATGTCAGCAGTAGGGGAAGAAATTCAGCTCAAGTTAGAGGGTAATGTCTGTGCTGTGAACCCTTCTTTGTGAGCCTATTTAGTGAGAAAAAACTTTTCTTCCTCTTGAAAAACAAAGAAGGTCTTCCCTGCTACATTATGGCATCAAGAAATTCCATCATAAATTGCTATTTTTGCCATTAAAACTGTTGGACTTTTTTTTTTTTAAAAACCTAAGCCTTCATAAACAAAACAAAACAGAGACATTAAAGCAGATGGGCTATACTTCAAGGTACTGACTAAAGCACTGTTTTTCCACCTCCTGTTTTTATTATTCTTTGCTTCTGATAATAGCTTCTTTAGATGAGGCTTTAAAAATGGATTGTCCATGATGTTCTTCAGTGTCAGATATAAATAAAGGAAAACTGCTGCACGTTATTTTGTTGAAAGCTTCTTGTAGAGCTGTGTAATCAGGGCAATTATAACTTTGCCTGTAGTTTGTCTTGTGGTTTGCTGTGCATACCAATTAAATCAGTCAAGAATTGAACATAATTGCCTGGGCTCCTTGTACATCTGGAAACTTGCTCTGAGTGTAGTGGTTTCTAAGGCTGACTCCCCTGGTTCCTACATTATTTATGATAGCAGTTTTTCTTATCCCCTCAAATCTATTTTGAGGGTGTTCTGCTTTTCTGCATTTTTTTTTTCTGCATTTCTCACTTTTTCAGTGTATGGACCACAGTCAGTGGTGAATGATGTACATCTGAAAAGCCCAGAGCTACTGCTTTGCTGTTGGTGGAAGGAAGTGAGAAGAGAGAGACAGCAGAAGCTGGCCAGAAGAGGGGGCAAAAAAGGATGGCCCACCTGGAGAAGCTGCAATGCTTGGTTGTTCCTGGAAAAGCCAATATTCTGGTAGAGTGAGACTGCTGGCATGGGTGCCTGTGCTTGGATGAGGAGGAATAAGACCTGATGTCTTCAGGTAGTACCTTACTCTCTGCTTTTCTCCAACCTGTTGACCATCCTAATTTTGTCTGTGCGCTTGTAATCTTTTGGATCGTGGCATAAAGCTGTACACGGACTGTGTGTGTTTCTTTGTCTCTTCAAGGTTGGTTCTTTAGAAATGTTTCCTTTGGGGGGGAAAAAAAGAGGGTGAATTAATTTTACACACTCCCTTGGGAGCACAGAATGTGTCATGCTTCACAGAATGGTAACTGTTCAAGCTCCTCACCTCATTATGAATCATTTCTCTTGTACTCTCAGGGTTTCCCATCTTCATGCGAGGGAATTGGCCACTGAGCTTCAGACTGGAAACTGCCTCCTCAGGGTGCACATCTCTGCAGGCTGCCCTCGTGCTGCCTGCCCTGTGCTCCAGCCATCTCCATGTGCACCGGAGCACGTGATGGAGAGTGTGTCAGCATCCCTAGGGAATAGGTGATGACTGGTGATGGATGGACAGTGCAAGTAATGTAGTAAATTCAGTTTTGAAAGGAATACTGGAGGCTCTTGATGATTATAATTAGTAATGACAGAAAAAATGAGGAAAGCCAACATACATTGTTGAGGGAATGTTTGCTTCTGAACCAAAAGCCTGACTTATTTAAAAACAAACAAACAAAAGAACAAATGATTGTGGACTCTAAGGACTTCCCTGTGTTCCTGTCCTCTACTTTAGCAACTGAGTTGTAAGCGAAATGAAGAAAATGGGGAGTGTCTCTGTGTGTAAAATACGTTATGAATTAATTAATACCAATAAAGACCAAAGTCTTTCAAGAATTATTCCAGTCATGGTAGCCAGTGAACAGTGAAGTTGGCATTTATTGAGTTTATCACTATAACTGAAAGCAGTGAACTTCTGCATGTTTTTTTAATAGATAATTGATTTAGTTGATTTGACAGATTTAAGCACAGCTTTATTTCCGCCAGGGGAGAGTGGGAATGAGCATCTTGTTTGGTTACCTTATGAAATCTGCAAGTGGATTTCTAATCACTTCTTTCTCTTATCTTCAGTTTTATTCCCTGGTTGTGGCAACTTGTTCAATATATTATACAAGGACAAATTGTTTATTAAAGGTCTCAAAATGGTGAAATGGGGAAGAGCAGTAAATGGAATTTAACACAGAAATGGTTTGATATGCATTGTGGACTATAGGCATTTGGAATAACCCAGTACATTCTCTTTACTGCAGGCATTATGTCACTATCCTGAGCATTAAAGACCCCCAGATCAGTTCCATTATCGCATAGGCTCTGGATGATATGGCTACAGCTCGTGACACACACATGACCTGATCATGGCTCAAGCAGAACTGTAAGATGATGAATAAACTTAGAAGTAGGTAATGCTTTTGCAGTTCTTTAGTCTTCAATATTGATCAGTAGGACTAGATAATACACTGATAAAAATAACCAATATTAGTGGATAGCGCTTGAGGAGGAGTTGGGAATCTCGTTATTTCTGGCTGCTAATTTATGAGCTGTAGCATTCGGGAGGCATTCTGTCTGGGTGTTTGTCGAGGTCAGTCCTCTGTACTGAGAAAGGTGGGAGATTTGTGTGTATGCTATCTGAGAAATCTCTTTCCCACCATTAGTAAATTAAAGAACATGCTCAACTATAGGGATGGAGATCTCATCTTTTGAATGGATGCTAAAATGAATATCGGAGTCATTACACGTTCCAGGCACATTTGGTAAATTCAGGGATGCAAGTCTGTTTGCTCATAACAAATTTCAAAATCCTACTTAAGAAAATAATCTCTGTAAAATATTATCAGTGTAGGATGTTTCACTGGATTTGATGTATCTATGCAGTAAAACTTTATTACTTTTGCTTTACTATGAGAAGTGTTCTGAAAAGGGTTTTATTTATATAAAATACTACAGTGAGGATAAACCAGGGAAACCCAGTGAACCTACTTAGGGAGGAAAACCTCTGGTGTCCAGAGGGCAGCCAGTGAGGAGAAAATATGGCAGGTAAGGGCAAAATGGGCTCTGAGGTGGTGAGGAAGGATTGGTGACATGATCCAAGGAAGTCGTTGCAATCCTGCCTGGCAGATTGCCTGTGTCCCAGGATCAACCTCTTGTGCTTCGAGTCAAGAGAAACTCTAAAAATTGAAGCAGCCTCAAAGATGTCTTTTGACATTATGTAGCAGTCACGGTGATTAGTAATAGGGAGTATTGTTGCCAAATATGCCTACCATTGTCTTTTAAATACATGTAAGAACAAGCAGATGAGTTTCCATTATAATGCCATAGGTTTACTGAAACTAAATGTTTAACTGAGATAGAAAAGCTATTAATGATCTGTGTGAACATATGAAAAGAATAGGCTTTTTATGGTTCTGTTAAAAAATAATTGGCCCTTTCTTTTTATACTAAGCTAAATGAAGACTTCAAAGTTAGCAAAGTTTTGGAGATTACTGGGGTTTTGGTGAGGTGAACTCTAGCAGTTGTGCTTGTTGGGTGCAACTGGTCAGAACTGGGGGGCTGGGCTGGGCAGCTCCACCAGCCAACCTTGGGGCAGCTTCCTGGGGAGAGCGGGAAGGGCTTGGACATCTTTAGTACTCCAGTAATCTCAGTGTTTGTTTCTTCCAGAGTTTCAGAAAAACTGCAATAGATTCATTTGGGTTTAAAACAATAAAATATCCTACAGCATGCAGGCAATGCTGGACTCTTCTTTTTTCTTTTTTTTTTTTTTTTTTTCCCACATGGCTGTTGAGTTCTCTAATAAATGCTATTAGAGTAACAGTGGGATGTGAAATATCCTGTTGAGTCTTAATAGAAGTGTTATCCATCTGCTAGCAGATTACATAGTGATGTGTTAATACAGTGGCTGGAATGTTTTTTGCCACATCTGCCACAAGCTTGGCTACACACACGTGGGTGATGTTGCCTTCTGCTTAGACCCTTGTGCTGGATTTACACACAGGTGCAGGCAGAGAGTGTTTCTCAGGCAGATATCCTGAGCAAGACCCTACCTGGTAACCCTTCTTAGTACTTGTTTTGGGGACCAAGTCTAACATGTTTTCCCTAAAGTATTCCCAGTGATAATAGCTTTCCTAGGCATTGCATTTGTATGTGCTCTGACTGATGATGGAATGCCCAAGAGCATGCTGAAGGAAGAAATATGGAGAGACTAACACAGCTGCCATATCGTTCTCTGACAAATCATAGAAGATGTGTATATCTGGGTCAAATAATGAAAACTGCTGTGTGTGTGGCAGGGATGAATCTCTACAAGTGTGCCCCATCCATATGTGAGTAAACTGTGCTCTTGAAGTATCCCAGGGACCTTATCCTACAACCAACCCCCCAGCTCTTTGTTTGTTTTTGTTTCTAAAATAGTCATCTTTATTAACCAATGTACTATTTTACCATCCTGTCACTCTCCCCACCCTTCTGCTTTCAGTAGCATTGCTCCATTCAGATGGTAGGACAGTTTTCTCTGGGGTCCAGGTTCCACCTCTTGAATTGCTGCAGTGCTGGGCCTATTCCAGTTAGCTGGGTATCATCACTCCTGTCCAGCTGAGGGTGAAGCAAATAGTTTGTTTGACGTATGCTGAGACACTTGGTAACACAAGTCCAGCAGATGAAATGGAATTAATTTGTAGCAGGATTTTTACCAGTAACGTTGCACCTCATTTGTACGGTCTGTGAAAGGCCATCTGTGTTTCCTGCTCCTCTGACTCCTTTTTGAAGTGATCTTGGAGGTGCCCAGCTGGGCAGGTGGAACACCCAGGGACAGGAGGAAGCCTTGTTAGTGTTAGGAAATTAAGAAACAACAAACAGAGCTGGAAAACAGGGAGGATGGGCATAGTGTCAAAATTCTTTTACAAGATAAACCAGTGCATCCTATTCTTTTTGCTGGTTTCCAGTAATGGGAGCAGGTGTTTTTAAGCTGTGACTTGATATGTTGGAAAATGGGAGGGGATGTAATAACAGGCTTGAGATCAATAGTGATGAGCAGATTTGAGCTCTATAATGGCTTCTTGAAACTTTGTGTCTACTTTTGCTGAAGAGCAACATGGCATTGTGTAATTATGACTGTAAAAGTGTAGAATATGCCACCCCCTGAATACATTACAGTGATATATAAACACCCAGATACATGGTTTGTTTCTTTGACTGATGGTATAAGTAGTCCAGGGATTTGCAGTTAAGAGTTTTCCTCCTCTCATCCTTTGATTGTACTCCCTATCTACAGGCCTTAGCTGACAGCTCTTGTTTTCAAGGAGAAACTCTGAAAAATGGCTTGCTCTGTGACAAGATATGGTTTGGTATTAACACTGAAAAGAAAATTGCCTTTCAGCTAGTGTTCTAGTGACTTGCATAACTTCTTTAATAAACTGAACCCAGCACAAATCTTTAAAGAACCAATGTTCTGATACTTAAAATTTAAATAAAGTAAACAGATGGTTGTACTCCATCACTGGTAGTTTAAAAGCAGTCATCTGCTTTTCTTGCAAACCAGAAGTCTTGCATAAAACCTTTTCAGTGCTGCCATAATTGGATTTTACAAGCTATTTGCATCATCCTTCATTTGCACATGGAATGCAAAGGTACACTGGTCTCCCCCTGTTTGAGGGGGAAAGGGCTGGGAGATGAGGAACAGCAGCTTCTTAAGGACTTTGCAGAAATGACTGCTCCACTTAAGAGGTTCTTTCCATGGGAGAGGATTCATGCATGGAGACTGGCGAGCAAGGGGGTGAAGGCTGGCAGGGGGCGTGAGAAACCATAACCTATTCCAAAGAAGTGTTTGAGAGATGGCATTTTAAAATTGGTTTCTCTTCACTCTTTTCTTTCCTTCTCATCTCTGATAGTCTAGGCAAGACATGAGGAAAATGAGTTGATTGTTTTCTGAGGCAAAGACTTGAAAGCAGACTAAAATTTGAGCTCTGTTCTGCATTCCTGCTTTGAGTTAATCATGAAATATGCTACAAACAGCCCGGTCTGTCCCTTCCTGATCTCAGAGGACCTGGTGTGCCCAATCCCCAAGACAAAAGGGAAGAACAACTCACAAAGCAGGGTTTAGGACTGCACCCCCGGGCAGCAGGAGCTGTGTAGTCCTAAAAGTAACATTTCCATGACCCCTGTACTGAGAACAGGTGACTACACTTTTATATTTCACTGGTTGTACAACCTTCTCCAGATCTCATTTTAATTCTGCTTGCTTTGTGAAGCCAGGACTTTGCTGCTGTTTACCCAGGAGCCTTCCTGAAACCCCTACTAGTCTTACTGTCCAATGACTGCTGCCACATAATCTAGCCCAGTGTTACAGTGACTGGTGTACAGGACAAAACCCTGTGCAGAACACAGTGGATGTTGATTTGCAATGCTGGGATATGTGGGTGGACAGGATATAATCATCTTGGGTGACAACTGACAAGACCCTTGGTTGTAGGAGGAAAAACCATGAATGGAAAATCACTTAACCTGTGAGATGGAGCTTTCAGGCAAGGTGTTTATGAACCCAGATCTATCTTCAGCTAATATAAGTAGGATGATTGGATAAATGATGGTGAACCCTGACAGAGGTTGCGAGTTTAAGCACTTGTGAGAAAGGGAAGAGCTGGCTCTAAACTGAAACACCTGGATATTTTTGATGCTGGTTGACCTGACTGTGATGACTTCTACTAAGAAGAGTGTAAATTGCCAAGAGAGGAATAGTTGCCCTCCCTCAGCTGATCATAAGGACAACGTGCAATAGAACCATTACAGCCTGGGATTACACGCATGAGAAGAGGCTGGTAAAAGAAGTTTCCGTGACTGGTTTAGGCAGGAAAATCCAGTCCACCATCAGAGAGGAACTGAAGGTAATAATAGCCCTTCTAACAGAGAAAAACAATAAAGTTGAGGGGCTGAGAGCTGCATTATTAATAGACTCTTCCCCAGTGACGCAAGTGCTACCTTAGAACAGATGAGCGCCCTCCAATTCAGCAGAAGTTAAGGGCTTAAGCTCTTCATGGTAAGAGGCCACTTGTAACAACAGTTTACTTGATTCTCTTCACCCTTCCATCCATGCATTTCTCTTCTCTCCTGGCCTTCATGCTTATCGTACAATCTCTTATGTTGTATTCTCATCTCAGAATTACAGCTTTGTCCTTTTCAGATTGGATATAGAGGCTCTAGTACAGGGGATGATATTTGTTCCCCAGTAATTGTTTTGTGAGAGTATCCCTCTGTATATGGCAGGCCTGTCTTTAACTGTTCCTCCTGCTGTGTCTGCCAAGATTTCTTTTCATGGGATCATGGAGGAGAGCATAATAAAGTGATCTCAGGTCACTTTGAAGGAAGTGGATCTCCAAAGATTTAAAATTATCCTTGTTGCAGCTGATTCTTTTAATGTGGGTGGGCATTGACTAATAAAATCAGTCATAAATACAGCGATGAAGAGATGGCTTGAGCCTGTGTAGGCCATGGATGGGCAGCAACACAGAATCAGCTGCTGGAGCTTAGCAGGAGTGCACTTCTGAGATGTGTGATCCTTGCAGCAGTGTGCTGGAGGGATGAGGTGAGGGCTGTGGGCACAGCAGCCAGTGATCTGGCAGGGCAGTGAAGATACTGCATGGGATGAACACACCGAGTCTGGGAGTAGCTGTTGCCCTGGGCTTTGAAGAGCTTTATTTTTCTTGTGTATTTTAAAAAATTAAGAGCTTATTCTGTAGCAGTTAGAACAACAGATATGCAGCTGGGAAGGATTTGTGCAGATCCAGGCATCTGGTCTTACCTGAGGAAAATTCAAGGCCAAGCCAGTGCTAATCATCTGGTATAAATATGTACTCTGACTCTAAATGATGCTTTGGGTTTTTTTAGCATGAAATGTTAAATGTATAGCTGTCACCTGGTTTTGTTTATGGTGGTATGAGCTAAGTTATCAAATTAACTTTTTTCCTTTCAACTGAAATTACTGGTCTAATTAATAATATAATTAAAACCCCCACTACCCTTTGGGAGTCATAGAAACTGCAAAGTATTTCCTTCCCAGAGTGTCAGCGCAGAGCAAACCTCCATTGAAGTGATGGATGTTCAAGTGGCATTGAAAGAACCCAAGCCACGAGACTGGTTTTGAGCCCTGTCTCCATTTCCCACCTCTTGACAGCAGCGCTGCTCTTCTGTCTCTGCCTCTCCTTTCATTGCTAATAACAAATAGGAATTCCTGCGGCTCTGATGTCATGGGAGGATCCTTAAGCTGCGCAGTGTTTTACACCAGGTCGCTATGAATGGAACGTGCCTGTTGAGTGTGAGTATGAGGCAATGTTTTCCAGAGGGTGCCTGTGACTGTTGGATCCTACTCCAGAGAATGTTTTTTCCCAAGCCACGACTGTAGATGTCAGTGTTTAACTAGCACAGTGTTGCTGACTGCCCTGCTGCATTAATTTAAATCAACATTTGGTTCTGGCTTTTCACTGCAATGGGAAAAATGTGCTTTCCAAGCTGGGACTCGGTATGTGAAAAGAGTGGCTTCCTTCAGTGAAATCGTGCTTGATTTAAGGAGATTCCCTCCGTGGCCTTGCATCTTCCCACAAAAACCTGAATTACAGGCTTGTAAATACGTGCTGTTGATTTGAAGCTCTGTTGTGTTTTTGTGGGTGTGTGGTGTTTTGTTTTGGGGTTTTTTTCTTTCTTCTAATATGACAGGATGCCACACAGTACTGCAAAGTGATAGTCATGAGAAACAGATCTACATGCTTTCAAGGTTTTCCTGAGTTTGTAAATAAGTAGTTCTACCAAAGACTTATATAATTCAATTAATATGTTCTTAATGGGACAGCTGAAGCATAGTGAAGGCTCCCATTGATAGCAGTAGACTATAACCATAGCACATGGCAATTTTTGCACAATATATGCAGTTTTTTAGCATCTTTAATTTAATAATCTCATTAAAATCTGATTTATTTTTTTAAAGTCTGTTTTGAAGGACTCTGAGCATTTCAATTCGACTTATTTTTACTAAACCCCAAATATCTTTTGAAGATGAAAGTGGGTGGGGTAGAATTATCAAATTTTGGAGCATGTGCTGAATTATTTTCAATTTTTTTGTTATGTGAAGGCTACTGGCTAAAACAAATGTAACAAGTATATATTGTTTCCAAATGATGTATGCTGCATGTATTACAATATGAAACACAGTTAATTTATACTCCTATGTCTGAGCTTCAGGATAACAGGCAGTGCATATTACAATGAAGTTCCAGGCAACCTCGTCCATCATTACCTAGTCAATTCTTTCAGCTAATAAAACAACATGTAAATAGGACCTGAATTCGACATGCTCTGACTGTCCAGTGCCAGAAGTAAAGCCTGCAGAGTGCTTGTTGCTTCATACTCATTTTAGAGTGCTTCTTCAGCATTCTAGTTAAAATTTAAACAGTTGAATAATATCACTTTTGGTTGCAATTGAAAGAGATGAATTCCAATAAAAAATTGAAGGGAAGATTTCTTGTGAAAGAAATGAGGGCGTTGCCCTCTGGCTAAGAGACTCTAGAAATATTACAGGTGGGACAGGTAGGACAGTCCTTTAACCTGTTTGGGTATTTCTGTGCCTGGAGGCAGGGAAGGCAAAAAAAACCCCAGAAAACGCCTTATCCAGTTGCCATTTTTGTCAAGGTCTCTAATTGAGGAAAATTTGCCCAAATTTGGCTAGCCTGTGCTCTCGAATGCTGCAAAATTTCAGCTGAGACAGGACTCTGCCACCTGTATTCTGTCCAATGTCCCCATCTATTGCAGGAGAGGGAGTGCCAGCTGGGTATTGCATCCCCTGAGAACCTCACTTTGCTCTCCAGAGACCTGTGCCTTGGGTGTGGAATTGTTGGCTGCTGGCTTTGTATTTGGGTGAACAGTAGTGATAGGAGTGAAAAGATTGGGCATGGAGAGACTGCAGGACACTGAGGGGTCAGAAGTAGAGAGAATTAGAATGTATCAGTGTGAGCTGCTTCCAGTGGAGAGCATAAATGCTACTTAACAAGGACCTGAATTGATCTCTTCTAGAATATTGTGTACAGTTCTGATGACCCGTGTCCAAGGAAAATAAACTGGTGCAAAGAAAGCTTGCTAGTGTGATAAGGAAAATAGAGAGCTTATTTTATGAGAGGGGACTAGAAGAGGTTGGTTTGCTTGCTTAAAATAGTATAACGAAGGCCAAGAGAGGATATGTTTGCCTATAAATATATCAAGCAGATAAATATCAGACAAGGAGAAGGCTCCAGCTGGAGGCCAACTAAAGCTTAATTCCTAGTAAAGGTTGTTGCTGGCATGAGGATGAAGGTGTATAAAACACCTAATGTTTTGCTGGCCCTGGTGCCACTGTCTGGTGGGAGTAGTGGGAAATGAACGCCAGTGTTGAAGGTGGTGATCAATCAGCCAAGGACTGACACATGAAGGATCCTGTGATCCCTCAGAGTAGGTTGTAGTGAAAGAGAACAGAGCAGCGCTCTGGGCAGACAGGTTATAATGCACAAGGACTTTCCAGTCTCTGACAAATGGGAATCTTTTGGCTTGATTTTGCACTCGTGTTTCTGTTAATATTTGTGGCCTTCAACACAGCTTGCTGCAGACAGGAGTGTTTGCCCACGCAGATGTCGGACTCAGGCTTGACCAGAACCCATTAACAGAGAGGTTTTTTTGTCATTTCCTTCATGGCAGCCTGCCCTTTCTAATGAAATTCAAACTTGGTGGGTTTTCTGGACTATGGCAAAGCTTTGGAGTAAAGATGGAAATAACAGCAGACCAGTTGTTAAGGCACTGGTTTGACATACCTACAGGTTCAGCTCTTTGTCAACCTGAACTGGTCTTGAGAACATGGCATACAGTTTCTTTAGGTGGGTATGTTTAGTCCCAGTAAAGTCCTCTTTTGTCTCCTGTCCTAATCAGTTACAAATTCTATTTTTTTTAGGAAATGTACAGGTAAACCTGGATTGGAAATGGGGATGTCCTAACCAGGGTCGTTTAGGGAAGTGTATTAGAAGCAAGAACTGAGAACAGGGTGTGCTCTGGGAGCTGTGCAGCTGGATTTTCCTAGAGTCCAGATGGTGTTTAAAGGCTCTCAGGCTACCACATCTATCTCCATTAGTAGGGTGCAGCCTGTTTCTATATCATGCAAAGTTGCATATGTTGACTTGGAGGAGAAGGCAGTTGGTGGCTTTGCTGGATTAGTTGGTCTCTGAGAGCCTTTAAAGTCAGTTCAAATGTCACTGTACTAGTTGGATACAAAAGCTGTATTTTGCAATTTATCCAAAACTTTACAGCATGCAGTGGGGAAAGAGGAGCTTTTGCTGGCCATTTAGTTAACTTCAAAGATTAATTTCTCTTCTTCCAGTACTTTCTCATTCAAATGCCAGCTAGGAAATACCACTTATATTGGTAAAAACCTGAGACTTTATTAATGTAAAACTCACGATTAAATCTGCTAACAGAAGAGATTTGTCATCATTTATATACCTTTATGGTAATATTTAGCCTTGAAAGTATAAACTTGTAGGGCCCAATCTTGCTGTCTAAATGTGGGCAGCTCAATGATTTCTAAAGCAGATGCGTGTCTTTCAAAAGGGACCGTGGAAGACCCACAGGTTTTTAGCACTGTGCAGAGGCCGTTCTCCTTCCGTGCCACTGATTGCCAATAATTTAACTGGAGTGGCTTTGCCACGTGAAAGGGATCTCTGCACACAGACACTGAGCTCTTGCCTGCACCAAGACTGTCACTGGGAGCCCTTTTAAATTGAAAGCTGACTTAGAGCTTTGTAGAGAGCAACTCCCAGGGGAAATGCCTCACAGCAAAGAGAACAATGAAGAGAAAAGATTTCCCTCCGGGAAGATTTTCTGAATTATATCCAAGCTTTGGACCACTGTAGATCCTGTTCCCTATTGGAAGCGTATGTCCAATTTTCCATGTTGGATTGAGATTTAATTTTAGCCTTAGCTTGAGGGTCTTTTGTACTTCACCTTGTGGAATGATCTTTTCGCTTTGTGAAGACATTGCTGAGATAACTGTATTGCTGGAAGATTAACTGCATCCTGTTTGTGTTAAAGAATTTGTTCTGCATTAGTAAATTGTTTGTGAGAGATGGTTGTGATTCAGCACCTCCTACAATTGCACCTGGTCAGGTCTCCATTTGTACAATCTCTGTGGCTGTCGCTCAGCTGAAACAGGTTCTCCTTTGTTGGGATCTGAGGGTTACTGTAACCCCAAAGAAATTTCTTAAGAGAATCAAAACCTGTGCCTCCCAGGAGAACTTGGCTCAGGAGCCTCATTAGCTCTGTTCTTTTCTTGCCTCTTGCAAGAGTTGGTATCCAAAGTTCAGGTAGGCCACATATTTTATTAGCGTTTGCAGCAGGGAGAGCCAATGCATTCTCTACATTAGCATTTTAGCTTTGATTAACACTGTGGTTTTGAAATTTATCTTTGAACTGTCCTCACGTAGAGCACCTTTGCTTGCATAATGGTGCTGTCTTGGACTATATAACCTGGATTTCTTTTGGATAAAACTGAACTGCAGGATACAATATAGGATTGCATCTAATATGCCCCAATGATTCATGGGCATGTTGGTCTGTGGGACCAGCTAGATCTTTGGTGTGAAGGGGAATATCTCAGAAAAAAGTGCAAATATAGTGAAAGTACTGGGTCTTCAGCACCTCCTGTTGTACTCTGTAGGTCTGTTCCCACTGTGCTGTGCTACTTGTCAGAGTAGACATATAACCTGAGCTCTTCAGAGCTGATGGCAAAGAACCTCTCTGAGCCAGGAGTTCATTCAGTGTCAAGAAGATAATCCTGTGGAATATATGAAGATTGTCAGTAGTCAGTCTTATTTTATAACTCCATGACTCACAGGTAAGACTTGGATGTAACTTGGTATTACTTGACATAATTTATGCTGCTTCACTGCCTGTAACTCAAGGTAGAACTTCAGTATTGCTTTAATTTGCCTAACTTAAGAAAAGAAACACTCAAACCTTATCTGATTTTGAAGCAGTCCCAATACAAACAGTACGAGAAGTTGTTGTGGGGAGCTGGACATTTTAACTGGTGACATGCTCAGTGAAAGGCAGACACGGGTATCTTGAATGGAATGGAAATGCAATCATGCTGAAGCGCTCAGGAGAAGGGTGCTTCCCTTCTGCTGACATACAGGTCTTCAGCTAGGATTGTGCTCCTCTTGAAGTTAAATGTAACAGTTCCTCTGGATTGCCCTGAAAAAGGCTCCTGTATCTGTCAGCCTTTGTCTGACACAAGCACCCTGTGTTGCAGGGAAAGCAAAACTTCTGCACAGGCCTGCGTATGTTGCATACAGACTTGTATCTATTTCTCCCCTAATGTGCTGTACACCTTCCCAGGATTAGGTATTTTGTTCATTTTGCTTTCTTATAGCAAAGCAGAACGTTCCTGGGGATAGCAGAAATTGGTAGTGTGCTCATTTGAGGCTTTGTGCTGCACTGTTAAATGAAATAGTATCTCATACTCTGACAGTGGGTACTGGGGGGAGGAATCCTGTGACTCACGGTGTATGTGGCAAGACCTGAATTATGATTCCTATCAGTTTATGTGGGGCTAAGGGTTGTTCTGGGCAGAGTATTTCCTTTGACTGGATTTAAATTATGTCAAATCCCTATGATCTGGGGAGAAGAGTTGGGACTGTGTAATTGCAGAGTATTAAAATCCTCAGGCAGGGTTAGTCCAGAATATGAAAACTCAATTATTCTGACAGTACTCAGACATCACAGGATTTCATGATGCATACTACACAGTTTAAGAGTTGGGTTCTAAGCTCACAGCGTGCTACAGCCATAATCATCCTAACTCTCATCCAGCAGGCTTGTAAGAACAGCCCTGTTTTCCTCAGCTGGAATAGTTTGCATTAGTTTCTACCTGTAGTTCTGAGATCTGAACCGTAGAGGAGCATAACGTGACACTGAGCAGAGTGAACTCATGTTTAGACCGAGGCAATTCACTGCAGGCTGTACCTTATTCCCATAGTTTGTGTATATACTTGCAGTGCTGTGTCCAGCTCTGAGGTCCTCGGCATATGATAGATACGGACCTGCTTGAGCACGTCCAGAGGAGGGACACAAAGATGATCGGGGGTCTGGAACGCCTCTCCTGTGAGGAAAAGCTGAGAGAGTTGGGGTTGTTCAGCCTGGAGAAGAGAAGCCTTCTGAGACACCTTACAGCAGCCTTTTAGTACCTGAAGGGAAGCCAGAGGAAAGATGAGGAGGGTTCTTTGTCAGGGACCGTAGTGATAGGATGAGGGGTGATGGTTTTAAACTGAAAGAGGGCAGATTTAGATTAGATATAAGGGAGGTGAGATGCTGAAACAGGTTTCCCAGAGAAGTGTTTGGTCTTGATCAGGTTGGATGGGGCTCTGAGCCACCTGGTCTACCAAGAGGGGTCCCTGCCCATGGCAGAGAGATTGGAACTCAATCTTCTTTAAGGTGCCTTCCAACTCATGCCATTCTATGATACTGGGTCAGCAGTGGGAGCTGTCGCAGAACAATGGGCTATATGTAGTTCTGTTGTTTTAATTGTTAACTTTGAGTCCTCTCTGTGGAAGGTTTGGTTGCATGAGAACTTTTCAAGGTTTCTCGGGGAAGGTTTTTGATCTTTTAAAGTAGGTATTCAAAACAGGGAGAAATAATGTGGATTATCCCTGGAAGCTGCAAAGTATGGCAGTAGGATAGTCAGCAGAACACAACGCTTTTACTTAGAGGGTACCACTCAAGTGGAAATTTTAAGATATAGTTGCAAACCTTTTATTAATATGAACAATAATTAACACGACCCTCAGTTATTTCTGCTCCTTGCTTCTGTTTCTATTTGTATCTTTTCTGCTTTGCTGTCAGTACAGGGTGCTTTTCTGGTGAGAATTGTCTGTTGTTTTGTGGGCACTTAGTAGGAGGAGAATTTGCTTGTGGTTTGCACCTCTGGATGCTTCTGCAATGTATGTGAAAATAAAAGCTTTCACAAAACAGGGTAATTATTATCTTTCTAATGTCCAGTTCTTCTGCAGAACGTTCAAGGTGAGCCTCGGAGCTCCTGTCTGGGAAGCAGTGGGCACATTAGCAATCTAGGAGAGCAAAAAAGTGTCTAAAAGGATAACCAGTGTACAGGTCATACATTACATTTTTGTAAGAATAAAATCAAGGAAAATTGTGGCGGTCTTTTCAATTTATTTGTCATGAAGAGCTGATGGAATCCCTTTCTAAGCTCCACATGCTCTCTTCTTGCTGTCTACCCAGCTAAATGTGACTCTCTGGGTTACATGGCAAAAGTGAGTTGCCCAATGCAGTTTCTAGAAGGGAGTTTCAGATTCGATTGAGCTTTTCAGGTTTTCATAGTTTTGCTGTTGTATTTCCTGGTAGCAGTGGGCTTGCCTTGTGGAGACATTGGGAAGTCAGTGACTGTCAGGTTCTCCTCAACAAAAGATCCTTGGGTGAGAGACAGTCTGAGTACAACATGTATCTTCAGAGCACCTTCAACCTTTCTGCAGTTTGGTTGGCAGCATGTCGAATGAGAATTGCTGTGACTGACAGCAGTGGAGGGCCTGCAAGCAGTTCATTCTTGTTGCATGCATTTTGAGTTTTCCAATCATCTGGTGGTGTGTAACCAATCCCAAAGGCAGGCAGAAGAGCCTCTGAACTCACCATCCTCTTTTAGTGTTCAGGTACTGTCTGTCACAAGTATGCTGAAATGTCTCTGCATGTGTTGTGCCAGTGCTTAGCTGCTTCTGCAGTGAAAGTCTCCATTCTGAGTAGGTGACAGCTACAGTGGCTGTGTAAATCATCCTCTTCCAGGTACCTCTGCCCTGAGTGGCTCAATAGATGGTTGTTTTCAAGTTGTTTATTCGCAGTAAAGAAGCTGTATGCTTCTTCGGGTTATCCTTGCTCTGCAGATCTTGCTAGTGGGAGAAGATCTTGCTTCTGGAATTATTCTTTGAATCTGAAAGACAATTTTTCCTTTCCAGATGGTAGGGACAGGCCTGAAATACAGCCTTAACCTGACTTATGTTGCCAGGTCAACTCTCTGGTAAGCAGGACAGTATGATGCAAAACAGTGTTGACTTGACTTCACATAACATTTTTGTCTTGGCTAAACATGGACAGTACTCCTGAAATATTCACGTACAATCTCTCCAGCTTTCCAAAGAACCTTAACAATAGCATTAAAAGTTAAGTTAGTGGATAACTTTAGAGATGTGATTCTGCTTTCCATAAAAAAGCTCTGCTAATTACAGAAATCATGTGTTGACTTGACCCTATAGACAAACTTAGTAATTTCACGTTGCTTGCTCCTAGCTACCTTAGACTTTTTTCCTACAGTAGATGTATTTGATCTAATATTATTAGACTTGCCTGCAGTAATCCTTAGGGGTGGGTAGTCTTTCTTGCCATGAGATCAAGAACACTGTCCTACTAAAGTGCTTTTTTTGAAGGAAAGTAATTTCAAATATGGTACGCCCAGTATAAAACCTTGTAACTGTTAATTAAAACAGATTGAAGCTTGCACCTTCTGTTATACAGTCATATTTGGAATGATAGAAAATGAGATGTTCTGTGCAGGAAAAAGAGCTTTGCTCAAGCATCAAAAATGCCTCACCAGCCCCTGAGCTCCAAAGAGTGATACAGGGTACCTGTTTTCCTCTATGTTTGTAGCTGGCAATAGACAGGGTATGTGTCAAAAATGATTAATAATCTAATGACTACTGTGGTGATTGAGGACAAGTGCTGATATAATCAGAGTGCAGAACGATGTGCATACAGAGAAGCCCAGTTTAGGCATGACTCAACTGTTAATCATCTGAATGGTTCGCATAATTCTGAGTTTGTTGCTGGTCGTTGGCCAGTAATACTGTCGTATCGATGATGAGGAGACTGGAAAAGCATGGTATGCAGGGCAGGAGTTACCAGCTCGCCATGTTACCGCACAGTAATTCTCTCTAGAAGTTTCCTACTTTTATTTTTTTTAATCAAAATATCTGATTGTGTAAGCTAGCAGTGTATGTGTGAAAAAGATGATCAAAAATTACTGCAAAAGGTCCTTTCCTGAAGATTTTGTTTGGAAAACTTTCTTTTAATCAAAGCTGAAAAGTAGGTTTGCAGTGTTACTTCACTGATGGTGATGGAGAGAAAAGATACCGATTCCTACATTATTAATAAGAGCCTAAATGGAGGTACCTAGTTCCTGGTCAGTATGTCTTGGGGTACTTAAGTCCCTTAATTTCCAGTGGCTGTTTTGGGGGGTGAGGGGGCAGCGCTAACAAAGTACAGTGGCTGGCATTAGAGCACGAGGAAAATGTCCTCGCCCAGGAGCCAGCTCCAGCGCAGGCCAGTCCGCACTAGGAAAGGCAACTGCGGCGAAAAGGGCCGGCCAGGTGCTCTTGTTCGAAGCCCGGTGAGGCCGGGAGAGCGGCTGGGCCGGGCNCACCTCAGATGTGGGGAAATGGATGCAGGTCCAGGCAGGTGAATCCTCTCCTGGTCTTCCTCACCTTCCCAGTTGCCCTTACAATAAATTTGGGGCTCTGGAACTTGAGGGCCAGGCAAATGAGGATGTAGATGAAGGTCCATCCAGGGGTGAGTCCTGCAGTCCCACACATTAGGACTGCTTGTGTCAAGACGAGAAGGAAAGTCATTGTTGTAGGCAGTTCCCTTCTGAGGGGACCAGGGGGCCCTATGTGCAGGTCCAGTCCATAGGAAAGACTGCTGTCTGCCTGGGGCCCAGGATAGAGACATCCCCAGGAAACATCCTGGTCTGGTACAGCCCACTAATTATTACTTGCTGCTGGTTATGCAGGTTGGTAGTGATGAGTTGAGCACCCTGCTGTTGTGAGCTCGCAGCTGGACACCAGCACGTGTTTTGTATTCACTTATGTAAGCAAATGAAGCTGGAAGGTTGATCTTTGTTTCCCGTTTGGAGATTTTTCCATCATAAGGCTGTTCCTGGGTGATGTAAAGGCAGAGCAGCTGAATGCACATGGGCTCTGCTCGGAACAATCCTGCTTGCTGGCCTCAGGCACACGGAGGAGATGAGTGTGACTGTGAGGATGCTGTACTCTAAGTCCAGGCTGTTGGAGGAGCTCCTTGCAGCCAAACAATGTGGGATGTGGCCAGATAGGAAAAAAAAACAAACAAACCCCCCAAACAGAAACAAACCAAAAACCAAGCTGTGTTCAGTTGCTGCTAAGAAAAGTTGCATCCAGCCAAAATTGTAACAGCCTAAAGGATTTTCTTTTTTTCTTTTTCTCCATGAGAAATTTGTTTGCATATGCAAACTGTTCTTGAGCATTGAGATTGTTGGCTTCTGCTATTTGATTTAATAACTTCAAAATTTGCTTGCTAAGGATGCAATTTTGTCACTTAGAGGTATCTTTTTCACTTAGTGGGTAAAGTAATACTG
>VWZY01004197.1:1397372-1475772 GCA_013399075.1 Chloroceryle aenea
TTTTTTTCTTCCTGAAAGTGCTTGTTGTGAGACAGCTGTGATGTTAAAAGTGGTAGGAAGGTTTTGATTGCAATCGCAGCATGGCTTTAATCTTTTTCTGAAGGTGAAGGTAGAAAGGGAACCTATTCCATACAATAGAGCCAGTTAATGTGGTGGGATTTTGACCTCTGCAGTGGATTGCCTGATTTGTTGTATTGAGATTCCTCCTGAGGCTCCAGATGAGGATGGACGATGAGACTTCACTGGTGAAGGAGAAGTGACTGAATCCCTGCAGTAGCATTAATTACTGCCTGGAGCAACTCTGAGAGGACAGAGAGGATCTGGCATGTTATTGAAATGTTCCTGTTGTAGGAACTAACAGAAGGAGAATATAGACCTCTTTACATAACATGTTATTGTTTACTTCCAATTAGGACAGATCATGCTAAAATGACAGTTTATTTTCATATTTAGTCTTCATTTTCTTGTTCTTGGACTGCTTTAGATTTCTGTCATGCCTTTTAAGGATTTTTAAATGTAAGCACTTGGGTCAAAGGAAAAGGATGTGTTACTGTGGTATGCGGCTGGTTTTGTATCAGGGAGATGTGAAATATTTTTGGCAATTCATTACAAATACGCTGTGGTCCTCTGTGCTCAGTAGTGGTGGCTTGTGCTATTTGTTCTTAGAGGAATTTCATCTGTAATTTCTCTTTTCGGTCATAGTTGAATATCAACTGTACTTAAATATCCTGAAGATCCAATGGAACAGAGATTCCCTCAATAGCTAGGTCATTATGTATGCTGTTAAAACCAGCAGAGTCCTTGTTGAATGTCTTGCTGTAGCTAATAATGAGAATTCATCATGTTCACCAAGATGCTGACAGGACCAGGCTGAATTGTTATTTTGGAAGAACTATTTCTGGTAAAAAAAGAAAAAAAACAAACCCCAAACAAAAAAGAATGCCATATATTTGAAATAGTTTGTGGAGATTAAATGCCACAGTCTCAGTTTAGGGTATCTGACACATCTAGCATGTTCCAGGCTAATAATCAAAGGCTGAGGATAGTTGTGGCAATCTTCAGCTCACTGCTGAAGTCTTTCCCCTGGTCACACACTGCAGTGAACCTGCTGCCTGCTCCAGGGTCCCTTCTTAGTGCTGTTGCCAGACTAAAGAGGGTATGATGATATTCTCTGCATCTGCCTCCTGGTGTAGGTGCTGTTCCTCTTTGACAAGCCATGACCTAGTGTGGGTTGGTCGTTACCATGGCTGCTCACTGCACACGTCAGCTGAGTGGTTTGCCTGGTGGGTGCTCTGTATGGAGCCCCTCGCACCCGCTCCGGGCTGTTCCCCCTGACACTGCACCAGTCAGGGGCTCGGGTGTTCCTGTTGTCCAAAGGAAGAGAATTTCCTTAGGTAGTGCCCTGTCCTGCCTCACACAGTTCTCTGTTCCTGACGAAGTGAGATATTTTCATACTTTGTCAGTGTGTGTGCTGGGCAGCAATGGGAAAGTCTCAGTCCTCCTCCCAGTTACTGCTTTTTATGGAAACCACCTCTGTTGTTCCATAATCACTACAGTTATTTCCAGATGCAGGTTATTGGCTTGCTTTTGCCAAAAGTCATATACACAGTATAAAACTGAAACCTCCTGATGGAGGCATTTTTGATTAAATGTATACTAGGACTTTAAAGCTTGGTGGCTTGTCATGTGGTTTTAGGAAAGGTTCTAGTCTGAGCTCCCACCATGGACTAAAGATCCCAGTCTCTGTTTTCAGGCCTGGCAGTGAAGGAATATTCTGAATGACTCCCTGTATATATTTTCAGGGTAACAATAGAATCTGTTAGGTTGGAAAAGACCTTTAAGATTGAGTCCAGCTGTTAACCCAGGACTGCCAGGTCACCACTAAACCATGTCCCTCAGCACCACATCTATACAGCTCTTAAACCCCTCCAGGGATGGGGACTCCACCACTTCCCTGGTCAGCCTGTTCCAGAACTTGACAACCCTTTTGGGGTTAGTATGTCCAAGGAGATGAATTCTTTCACAGAACTAGCAATATGTGAAGCATTAAATATCTACAGAACTCATTATTAACCACAAACAATTAAATCTGCAACTGCAATGACAATGTTCATGAAGCAACAGGCATTAAGGCAGAAAGTACAGGACAAGCAACACCGGTGTGGCCATGACTGTGCCCTCAAAACAACCCCCTCCATGGAGACTCCGAGCTCCCTTAATATGACACAGAGATGATAATACTTTGCACTTAGATTGCACTCTATCTGTTCACAGTGTTGTGCAAACATTAGCTATTATTAACCCTCACAACAGCCCTGTGTCACAGATCCCTGTGACAGTGCTGTCAACTCTTACAGGTGGGTTACCATGGGCTGGTTATTGTTGCAGGCTTTATGCAGAGTTTGTCAGCAGTTGGCACTTTAATTTCTACTAGGGTGTCATCAGAAGAGTACCAAGTGTGTCCAGCTAGTCACTAATTCTGTGTGTCTCTTTAATCGCAAGGCATCTTGAATATGGGTGTCCTGAGGACTATGAATTGGACAATACAAGAAAGCTGGGGAGGGGCTTTTTACAAGGGCCTGTAGTGACAGGATGAGGGGTAATGGCTTCAAACTGGAAGAGTACAGATTTAGATTAGATACTAGGAAGAAGTTTTTTGTGAGGGTGGTGAGACAGTGGAACAGGCTGCCCAGGGAAGTTGTGGATGCTTCATCACTGGATGGGTTCAAGGCCAGGCTGGATGGGGCTTTGATCAACCTGGTCTAGTGGGAGGTGTCCCTGGCCATGGCAGGGGAGTTGGAATGAGACTGTCTTTAAGGTGCCCTTCAGCCCAAACCATTCTGTGATGCTATGAATGTCCCTTACCTGCTAAGACCTTTTGGGCTCATACTGTCTGCTCCTTGTGTTACTGCCCTGCAGTCCACCCTCCCCTTCCACTCCCAAAAGAGCCATAAACAGAAAACTAAAAAATGTGTGTTGTGTAGGGTCATGAACAGCAGTGATGTCCAGGTTGAGGTGGTGTTCTGGGGATGTTTCTGTATGAATTTAACATTATTTCTATATGCCATATAGGTTTTAAGATTTACTTTGATCACTAAGTGTCAGTGTTATTATAACTTCCCACCAGGGTGCTTAACCAAGCTTTAAGCATCCCAGAGAAACACTCCTCACACACCCAGTGATACACCTGATTTGCACTCAGAATTTTGTACCCCCATACTCATGGAAACTCTTGCTGTAAGTAATCAGCTGTCCTCTGCAGCTTTTCTGCCCTGTTCATTCAGGGTACCTACACAGTCTGCTCCACAAAGTTGTCTTGTTATTATGGGCCAAGTCATTTTAAAGGTATGTTGTCAGTTCCTTCGGTTTAATAGTGAATCTGTTTACTGCCAATGGGTAACACAAATGTGTCCTTTTTATTGATTTTATTTTTTTAACTTGGTGCAGAAAATGTTTAGAACTGATTTGAAAAAAAGTTGAAAATTCTCAAAGTTAAAAAAGATGCCTCTATGAAGACTGAAATTAAAATGGAATTTTCAGGATCTTTCTTTTTTTTTGTTTCCTTTGGAGGAGAGACTCTTTTGTTGTGGAGATTTTATTTTGGTGGCACTGAACTTGAATAGAGCCCATGGCTCTGGGAACCTCAGTGTTCCCTTCCTGCTCCCCGCTTGGGAACTCACCTGCTTTCTGCTTCAGGGAGGTGGGCATACATAAAGCTCAGTCCTTATGTAGGATGTTGTCCCTGTTATACACACTTGCTGGGGACACTGGGATACCAGAAGAATATTAACATGTAGAATATAAAGGTCAAAATAATATATTTGTTGTTTAAAGTTGGAAGAGGTGTGTATTTTATACCAAGTAATCCTGGAGATCCAAGTGGGAGTTCCTGGTGCTTAGCAGAGCTGGGATCAGGTTTTAGAATGAACTTGAAAATGTAAAGCTGTGTCAAGATTTATGTTTTAAGAGTGGAGCAGTTCAACAGGGAAGTTCTTGTTGTAAAGACTCTTTTATTAAGAGAGCTCCCTTATTCTCTTTATGGCTCCTGCCCAGATTTTAACACACTGGGCCATATTCTCGTGTTGAATGGTGTGCAACGCTTGGTTTCATTCTGATCTGCTGAAGGAAGATAACGTACAGGTATGTATCATTGGGTGCTGTTTCTGTTGGTACATCTCCCTTAATAATGCAGGATTTTCAGAATGTTGGTGGCTTTTATGTAGCTGTTGGTGCTGCTCTCGTGGATGAAAATGACCTTTAAAAATGGGTTTGCTCTAAAGAGAATAATAGAGGGTAAAGACCAATCAGCTTGTGCAAGAACATTGCTTGGGTGTGTTACTGGATCATTATATTTGGACTTGAATTAATGCAGGTATGTAGGGCAGGGGCTGTTGATTGGTGTGTGCAAAGGTGCTCCCCCTGTGTCAGGCAATTGTTTGGCTCTGAAGGTTTTGGGTTGGTTTTTTTTTTTCTTTGCTTTTTCTTTCCTAATTGCACAAACGTTTGGGTGCTTGTTTCAATGGCTTTATTTGTATTATATTTTTTGTCTCCTTGGTGGCTTTTGGAGATCTTGCACTAAAGGGGAGGAAATGCTAACCAAGCTCTTCATCCAAAGCAGAGTTAATTGGAAGAGTCTGTTGCTTTTATCACATTGTGTAAATGAGAAAGAGGCTCAAAGGAAAAGACTGTGGCTAGAAGCAGAATAAAAACATCAGCCTAACTGTAGAAGAGGGGAAGCAACTAAAATATTTAGTTCTACTAGGCTGGAGAACAACATATGTTAGGCAGGCTTGACTTTTTCCGAGCATAAACTGTACTGTGACAGGCTCGGCTACGCACAGCAACGAACACTCCCTAGAGCAGAACATCAGATGGAGCGTTCGGTGAGCAGAGGGTAGGGGATGCAGAATCGTGTTTGTTTGAAAAGAAGCTGGCATTTGTCAGAAGCCATGGCAAATATGCCATTATTTTTCATTTTCCACACAACCTGTGTGGTATCAGACGTGTTCTAATGAGATTCTGAAATCCCAAGCCCATAAATATTGATAGGGAAGGTTCGCTGTCGTCCACGGCGCGATTGCCTTTGCGATTACAGCGCCTCACTCGTGTGAGCCGTGTTGCAGTTTGTTCTTCTGCCTCCTTCACAGGAAAACTGTGCAGAGTTACAGTTCAATCTCAGTTCTCAATCAACCCTCTTCTGCCACCTGTATTTCCTAGTTGAGATATTTAAAATTGCCTGGGGTTCAGAGGATGCCAAGCAGGGAGATTTCAAAGCCTTATGTGCAAAACTTACCAGGTGGCAGCAGTTGTTTTCTGTTAGGAGAATGTGAAAGATGGTCACAATTTGTCATTTTAAAGAAAATGGTGTGTTTTTACCAAAGCTTCTAAAAAAAACCCAGAACTGTTGGTGTGGTGCATCTGTGTGTGTTTGTTTTTATGACAAATCTTTTATTTCGGGGTTTTATGGATAAATTCTGTGCTATATCCACTGGGATAAGTGATGGCACATTCCAGCTATTCTATGTTATTGTGCATAACTGGTCTGTAACCCCGTAGTGTGCTATGGTTCTTGTATCAGCTGCAGTGAAAACATGAAATTTTGCATCAGTCTTTGATTCCTCACAGTAAAAACCCATCAGAAATTTTCTGACCTTATTTAATTTCAGACTTCAAAGCAAAACAAATAACCAAGCAGAAAAATTCCAAAGAAACCAACACCAACCTCAGATTTTTTTGGTTAATAGCCCTGCTGGTGATATTTCATCAGGTGGGCTTAATTTTGATGTCTGTGAGTATCAAAATTGGACCATCTTTCCATATGGAGATGTCTCACCTTAAGTCCGACTGGCACATCGATTTGCAGGCAATATTGTGACTGCAGAGATTGCTTTTCATTCTTTTCAGCCTTCACTGAGATACTTTCATGACTGCATCTAAACCAAGGTCTGTTGTGAATGATGGCTGACAGGTACATGGATTCTTGTAAGCTGCAAAAACTCTGTACATGATCTTGTGCTGCTGGCTTAGTGTCTGAGGCTGAAGACAAAGCTTTTTGAATCCAATTTGAAAGAAAAGATACATCAAGCAAATACATCCTGGGGAAAAATGACTGACCTCAGGTGCTTACATGTAACCCTAGCCAGGAAAGCAGAGTTTTGTGTTTCTTGTTTTGAAAGACACAGTGTAACTGTAATAGCACAGTGGGTTGTTAATAACCAGAGGGCTGTTTGTAGGGGCATGGAGGGGCTGTTCAAGCTGGCTGCTGCTTCACCATCTGTAGTGCTATCCTGGGTTTTGAACTTGCAGAGCTGCTGGGCAGCAAGGGCTGTGTGCTTCTGTGTCACACCCTAAGCATTGCTCTGGACTCTGCTGCTCTTCTCAGCTCTTCTGCACTTGTTTGGTCTCCTCTCCTGCATGGAAACTGCAGTGCTGTTTGACTGGGGAGCCCCTTTTCAAGGATCCTTGCTGTGGTCCAACAGACCAAAGCCATCATGAGGATTGTCTACCCTGTCAGGATGAAACAGGGAAGAATCCAGTGAGTTTTCAGAGCTACTGCTTTCCTGTGCCAGCCACAGGTCTCCCACAATGGTTGTACTTTCAGATGTGTTGACTGTAATTTTCTAGTCTTTGTTCCCTAAATAGAAAATAGGGACAGGCCATGCAGTGAATAGATTAAAGCTGCTTTCATAGTGCACTTTTTGTCAAATGTGCATACCCATGGCAGAGCTGTATTCAAGCTGAATGCTGTTGAGCTTTTATTGGTACCTAGTGAGAGCATGTAAATACATAAGGTATTGGAGTAAAATTACATCCTGAATTTCTTGCCCTCAGAATTATGCAAGCATTGATTTTCAGTATATATTGCAGTTCCGTCATGCGGAACCATAATGTATTTACTTACTGTCTGGTAGAAGGACTCATGAAATTACCTGCTTTTGGGAGCATGAACCCATGTCAGAAATGAGCCAAATCAAACACAAGCAAAAATCCAGATGTCTCCGAGTGCCTGAAGCTATACTGTCCGAGGCTGTGATTTGGCAAAAAAAGCAGGGTCATCCCAGTTGAGCAGTTGTATTTGAGACTCGTAGAAATAAGTACTTTGTTGCATAAGGGGATGGTTCTTGAGGTGCCTTTTCATCTTTAGATAATGGCATTGAGGCTAAAGGTATTCCCCCTGTCACTTTGCCTGGAGACTTTTCTGTAGGTGAGACAAGCAGCTTCAGGTGACTGCCAGGGGTGAATATATCACAGCCATGTTGCAGAAGGAAAAACACTTGTGGAAGGAATGAGGCAGAGGAAGATGAGACTCACCTCTCCAATTTAGCAGAGCGTATCTGCTGGGTCACTGAAATATGAGGTGAAGTTAAAAGCAACACAAACTTAGAAATAGTTTTTTTATGACGTGCAAACTGTGATGATAAATGTACTGTGAGTGAGAAACCTGTGGTGGATGGGAGCTCCTCTGGGCTTTGTGCCAACCAACAGTCATATGGCTGTGGCAGGTACCGTGCTGAAGCTGCACTAATAAATTCTAGCAAGGGTCTGAACAAATGTTTTTTGGCAAGAATTTAGAGAACTTGGATTCAGCAATGCCTGAATGTGACTGCCTATGCTTTGGCCCTCTTGGACCTATGCTGTATCAAGTGGATGTCCATGGGCTCTGACCTATTGGTTTGGGACTAGTGTTTCCTTGGAATAGGTTTCCTACCACTGTGCAAAGCAGCACAGGATGATGGAACAGCTGTGTGGCAAGAGGTTTTGGCCACTTGGGGCTTATTAAATGGGCATGGTAGGTCTTACAAGAGCAGATACTTTATCCCTGGTGTATAGTGAAATTACTTCCTGGTGCATATAAATATTTTTTTTTCTTCTCTCTCCTTGGCATTGTGTGCCATGCCTGTCTGTCTTTCCATCTCCTCTGTCACCAGTATAGCTGTATTTCACTGGTGCCTGTGGTGACCTGCTGGGCAATCACTTCAAGTGTGTGTTCCCTGCTTGAACTGTCTTTCATAGTAGTAGTGGTTCTTTATTCAGATGACCTCTGCATCAGGCCCAAAACCTTTAAGAAGCCTTCAGATTCACCAGATGAAAGTGCTGTATAGTGTAATTAGCTTGAATTTAGAGAAAACTTTAGTCCTCTTGAAGTTGGTGCATGTAAGACTTACTTTTAGTTCTTGGAGAAAAGACCAGGATGCTCATTCATGGATGTAAACCTCATCAATGTTTTAAGCCAGCGCTGTGGTTTGTGGTGGTTTAGATGAATGCCAGATGCCAAGCTCTGCCCAGTGTAAAGCAGCAGCAATGTCCAGCTCTCTGCTTCTTCCTAAGTCACTTAGTACAAAGAGAGCTTTTCCAACAGCAGACTGTGATAAGACTGACTGAAGTCTGTGGATGTTCCCCTCATGCACTGCGGCATGTATGGAAAAGTGAGACGCTTTAGAGTGCGTGAAATGTCAGTGGAATATATGAAATGCTAGTGGGGTATCTGTAGGGAGAGTTTCCTGCTGATATTAAGAGGGAGCGTCTAGGGGAGGATATGTTCTAAAATGCATGGTAGTGCCTCATCAACAAAGGCTGTGAACATAACTTTCTCCCTGAAATGTGCTGTTACAGATTGCCTCAAGGACACATGCAGATGTGTCCTCTAGGTACTTACCTGTGAAGATTTTTCACAAGTTGATGCATTAGCTAACTTGGGTTTGTTCAAGGACAATTCATGTGTAGAAAGAGGAACTCGAACGGCCCCAGGCGGTGCTTTTATTATAATTCAGAATTAGAAGGACCACATTTTTCATAATTAGGGAGAAAAGCAGGAGCAGCTGACTGACTTTCTGTTATTAAAGAGTGACTGAATATTCCTTGCAGATATAGGAGCACGAATTATACTTTGGGGTTGTTAGTAATGAGGTAGTGAATCTTTCTTGTTAATGCAGGTGATACTTCCCTAGAACTGTTTGCTTGCTTCCAGTGCAGTTGCTGTATTCTGGGACAAGAAGAATTGACATTGCATATCACTGTTTTCTCCCCGTATTTTTGTAGCTGATTACAGCTCACAAATTCATAAATTCTGATGAATTATAGCAGAATACGAGTGGGATAGTCAGATCATCTGCTTATTTTTGTTGCTAATATTATAGCCCATGAGGACCAATATAAAGGAATGGAAAAATCAATGTAACAACTCCCTACTAAAATTGGCAGTGAAGTTGCTGGACAATAGATAAGGAGAGTGTAAAGTATTAGTATGTGTACTGAATGATTCCCTAAGGAATGATGTCCTTAATGAGGTCTTTACCACTGTTCTTGGGAGGTACAGCTACCTGTTGTGGTTTGGTTTGTTTTTTCCCAAGATTAAACTGCTACTGTTTATTTTAAATAGAAAAAAAAAAAAGAAAAAAAAAAGAAAAATAATTGAAAACCTCTGACTGAGCAGATCGTACTTCAAAACTCTTTCCTGATAGAGCTTTCTGGTATCAAGTCGGTGCTGGGTCCATGAGAAGTTTACATTTTCTTGAATACCTGGCTCAGCTGTAGAGCAATGGAGCTGCAGTGTGCTGGAAGAGAGCTGAGCTCCAGCTGCTGAAGATGCTGGATCTGTAGGGTGAGGGAGAGTGCACGCAGATGCAGAGGGGTTTTCCTGGTCTGTGTCATAGAGTAAAGCTGTCAGGAGCAGTTTCTGTTGCTGATTTAGAGTTCCTTAGTGACTTTCATTAGCTAAACACTCTTTTGCCTGCTACATATCATACTTTTTGCTGCCTGGAATCTGGGTCTGTCTCTTCCAACGTTGCTTGGCCAAAGGACTGTTCTCCACCAGGTATTTCAAAATTTCATCGTGTGGCTTGAGTGTGACAAAGCATGATTGGAGATGGGTAATTTAGAGCACAGTCTTGCTGGCTAGTACAGACTGTTTCACTTGCTAACACTGTATCTGTTAGGGATTTGTGCTCTTTTTCTGCTCTGATTTTGAAAAGTCCCGTGTGGGCACTTCTTGGTTGGATCCCTTGAGAGGGTTTGACTTGCTGATCTTCCTGCATCAGATGGGAGCATCCATTAGGGATGCTCTTAGCGTAGCACCAGCAGCTGTATGTTCTCTGCTGCTTCAGAGTCAGCTTCATAATCGTGAGATTTGTTTTTTGTCCAGGAGAAGCTGTTGTAAAGCAGAATTACATTTTTGGTATTTACATTCTTATGTTGGACTGTCTTTTAATTTCTTTTGAATGTCTTCACTAAGATAAGGACATCACTAAGATGCCATCACTAAGCATAATACATTACTTTTATCATCTCAATTCAGGCCAAAATATGTACTACAAATACATTCTAAGTTCTTGTTTAATCCTGTTGATGAAGAAACAGTTTCTTCTCCACCTCGCTATCCCTTTACAGAACTGTTACCATTGTGCTGCCTGCTGAGGAAAGTTTTGCCCTGCAGTGTACTTTATGTGCATGGGAGGAGTGGATGAGGTGGAAAAATACCTGTGTCATATTGAAGCAATAAGGCTGTGATCTGCTGGATGCTTTGTGGTAGTTAACTTTCACTTGGGAGTGAAAATTTATTGATACATTCGATCAGATGTATTTTCTTAATGTGTTTAACCAATTACTTAGCACATATTCAACTGTGTTTAAAGCGCATAAATAATAAGAAATGGGCCTTTGTCACTGCCCTTCCTATCCCTACCTAAGCACAATGTTGTAAAGCAAAACCAGCTTTGTGAAAGAGGGACTTGTATCTAATGGCCTTGAGTGATCCAAGAAAGAGGTAACATACCCTTTCTCAAGAGCAAAAGGTACAAAAGAGGGCAGGTGTGTTTTAAGAGGAGCTTGTGGCCCCATGGATTTGGGGGTTGCTGCTGTACCCGGTCCACATGACTGTACGGTTTCGGTAGCGGTGAGCAGGTTTAGCCCCGCGAAGGCAGCGGTGCAGCCAGGCTGGCGTGGGGTGTTCCCGGCACCGCCCGACACTGCCGCTGGCTGCAGCAGCGGCTGAACTCGGCTGGGTTTATGTTTATACGTAAGATGTGTGGGGTTTTTTGGCATTGCTGTGGGGTTTGCATGGTCGCGAGGATCTTGTCTGGGGCTGGCACAGACACACTTTGTCCCTAAGTGCTGGCAAGCTCTTGAGTGTGAAAGGGAGAGGAGAAAAGCCTGTGCTGTGTGTTGGGGCTGCTCTGCACACAGTCCCCCCCTGTGGCGTGGTCCTTGGCCTGGCTGTTGGCTGGAGCAGCCGAGCACTCTCAAGTGTGCAGGTAGGTAGTAAGGGCTCCTTCTGTGATTTTTCTGGAGTACTTCAGCAAGGGGTATAGCTCAGGCAGGGGACCTAGGAAGTGGCAGGATCATCATTTGGGTAAAACCAAGTGAATGACAGCTCCCTCTGAGCCTGGACCCTGAGGACAGGAAGTGATGGGAGCACTGTGGGATGGGTGGGCATGTAGCCTTGCCACAGTTGCAACACAGGGTGGGGTACTGGTGGGGGATCCCTGTGTTCAGAGCAAAGGACAGCTGTGTCGGGGCACTCTCTGGGGGAGACTAAGCTGGTATGGCACAAACCTGAGGGTGGAGATTGTGTGGGTACTGTTGTCTCCTGTGCCTTCAGGTTATTGGAAGTATGAAGATAACTTCTTCTTCAGCATGTTGGGAAAAGCAATCTCCCTCAGATGATTTTTTTTTTTTCCCCCTTAACCAGATGTTTTGAGTCTGTGTATTGGTTGCTCTTCCACTGATTTTTCACTGATAAGGGGAATCAAAAGTCTTGATCTGGCCTGGAACCGTGCTGCATATGTGCAGGCTTGCTGCAGCACACTCACCATTTTAAAGCTTCCTTGCAGTGCTGTTAGTGAAAGTATTCCCTGGGTATATCATTCCCTTGCATAAGCATCTCTTCCTTGCTTTGGCTTACAAGTTAACTCAGCTTTATCGTTGCTTTTTCTTCTGGAAGAAGAAAACTCTTTTCCTGTCATAGTGCTTAACTCACGTCCTCTGTGTCTCTGCAGAGCTGTGTCCCACTCAGGTGGGAGCTGACAGTCCCTGCTACCCTGCTGGCATTTGGATTCTGAAAAGGTGAGGCAGGTTCAGCAGCTGGAGATAAGGAGAGTGAGGGGAGCTCAGGATGAAGTGATGATGTTGCATGACTGAGAATTTCTTGCTGAAGTAGTTATTGGCTGTGAAATTGTGAGAGTTGACAAGTATTGCATGACACCTCTTAGAGGAGATTTCCTGGAGATCTTTGGGCAGGTTTGACTTTGCTTTTCACTCCCCGTTTAGGTAAAGAAAATCTGAAAATGGAGAAAGGGAATGATCATGCTGCTATAACTTTTTTTCCCTGAATACTGTTGATGAACTGTTAGATTAATTTCAGTGGAAGAAGAAACAAGTAATTAGTCTGGGCAGGTTTATGGCTTTAATGCTATTTTCTGATGCTTGCCTTGTGTAATCTCAAATTATGATTTAGGTTTATACTAATATGTGACAATTCTGTCTTGATTACTTTGTGTTGAAATTGTAGCATCCGTGAACAGACTGGAAGGATAATAGAGAGGGTGCACCTAGTCATGGCAGGGGACTGGCAATATAAGTGAACACATATGTGTTGCCTTTCATTTCAGATCCATTGTGGAAAATAAATACTTCCACACAGGTTTTATTTTCCATTTAGCACAGTAGTCTGTCTGGCTGTGGCCAAAAGGGGATGCCTAGGGAAACAATACTTGGAACACAGCAAATATACTCCAGTCTTCTACCTATTGCAGATATTCTCAGCAATCAACAGTTTAACATTTTTCAGCCCTGGGGGAATGAAGAGATTCCTTAATATATCTTAAGGAGCCTGACAGATTAAATCATGCTTTGCTTCCCTATAAAATGATTATGCTGGGGAATGAGCTGTCCAATTAGGAAATGGGCTTTGAGAAGGGTTATTATGAGTTGCAGTATTCTCCATCAAACCTGGGGAAAGCAGGCTTGTGTGTTAGCAGATGGGGATGACAGATAAACAATAGCTGAGATCTTTGGGAAATGAAAACTTAGAAGTATCCATTAAGCGAGTGGGTGGCTCAGCCTGGTAATAATGTGCCATTTCCCTCTTTGGGTTTGGTATAGACCTACCAGAATGCTGTTGTCTTTGCTCGTGACTGTTACATAGCTGCTAATGCTACTGGACTCGGTATCATGTATAGCTGTGATGAATATTCATTTGTTCTCTGTATGAATGAATTGCCTGCGTTGTTAGAATGATGGATTATACTCAGTACAGATGGGACTGGTGTTGGCCAGGGTCTCCTCTCATTAGCTCAGCGAGGAAATTCCCATTGATTTCAGTGGAAGCACGGTCATGCCAGTGCTGGAGGGCCTCTGAAAGCTGACTTTGGCCCATGGCCTCTTGCAGGGCGAAGGTAGGCTTGTGTGCCAAGGAAGCAGCATGTTAAGTATTGCCACTGTTTGTTTCTGGATGAGGCATGGGTGCAAAGATGAAAGCACTCAATCCTTGTTAATGTCATTTTTCACCCATGATGCTGCAATTTGGCATGTTTCTATCCCCCCCAAATGTTACTGCAAACACATGGCATTGCACAGTCTGTGATGTTAAGTCACTGTCACTAGAGCTTTGCAAGGGTAAGTTCTGTTTTTCTAATTCATTAAACCCTCTCAATGCTTTGTGATGTATAAAATAAAATAATGCTGTCCAGAAACTGTTCTGTCATGAAAACAGCACTGTGTAAAAAGAGCAGAGGAACTGAATTACTTGGGAACTTGCACTGTGTGGTCTTAATCCACCTTTTGCTCAGTGTAGCTACTCTGTACTAAATCTGTACAGCTAAACCAGCCAAGATTTGGAACAAAGTCCCTAGAACCCAAGAGTATTGCGATAAGTAGTTCTTGGTTTAAGGTCTTGATTTAGGTGCTTAACTGATTAGGAATGAACTGAATTAATTCAGAGTTACCAGTATCTTGGAGTGTTGACTTGAGCCCTCTTTACTGTTAGAACCATGAAGTTAGAGTAATCAAGTATTTTGCTTCATGCATTTTGTCTTGAAGGAATAGGGTTAGATGCCCTCCTCTGAGGGCTGCAGTCTCATGCTCAGAGAGTTGAGATGGGAACTGTTTAATTAGCTTTTGCTACAAGCTCCCAACCCCTTTCTTCCTGACATTCACTAACTGAGATTCCATTTTATAAGTGTCTTCACTGAATGATGGACATTATGTTGGAGGTGTCACAGCTGAGACCCAGGCTGTACAATTTCTCCCTAATTCAAACCCTCCTGATCATGTCAGTCTGAGGAGTTCCTGGCTGAGACTTAGCTCTGTCAAATTCTGTCTCTTACTTGTAAGTCTCTGAAAAAAAATCAGTACAGAGAAGGACAGAAAATGTAGTCAAAAACTCCTTTCTGCTTCTCTTCTCACTCTGCTGTTTTAAGAGAGGGACACGTGACCCGCCAATATCTGCAGCTGCCTAGAAGAATGTGAATTCTTTATCCTGTAGTACATTCTACTTTCAGCCAAGAAACACTTTTTCCTCCTTTGGTGGGGGGTTTCAGATGAACCTAAATGTTGTGGGTGTTCTTCAAGTGGCAGCCATCTTCTCTAGGTGGTAGATTCACTGGTTCTGTACAAGCTTCTAGAAGTTTGTCAGTGCAGGTTCTGCTCTTGATTTTGTTCCCAAACATTTGGCTTATCTGGTATTTAAGTAGGTGAGTGATCCTGAGTGATAGAGCTGCTGAAATCTCACAACTCTGAGCTGACTCTCTTGAACAAAGAACTCCATTTCCTTCCAAATGATAAAAGAATGGGTTTCCTGTGGGGGATCAGGTATCTTTGCAGAGCTCAGTTTGGATTTTCCAGTATGTCAGGTGTTTGTGCAGCAGTACATAAGATAAAGAGGTATCTCTATTGATTGCTTAAGTTATTCTGTTAGTTGCTTTTGGAGGAGGGAAATATTTGGTGCAATATAGGACATACTGAGTTGGTAAAGAACCAAAAGCTCATATCTCTCTTTCCCAGCCTTCTGCATTCCAGATACCTGAGCATGGGCTGAACAGATGAATCCTGGAGCTTATGACTCAACACCATCATTTAAGCTCATAGAAACATATTCCAAAAATACATTGAAAAATAAAGCTGTTCAAGCTGGTCTTTTCTAGCAGCAGAAAATGAGGCTTCCTGTGATATAGTGCTAGTTATTGTTTAGTGATTTAGTAGGCATTTTAAGAATCCATTTATTTAGGGCTAGAGTTAGACATTTCTGTCCTGAGCATCACCTTGCTTTGTTGGATCCAGGTGCTGCTGTCAGCAGGGTGTGCTTAGAGACTGCCTGACTAATTCAGTGGTTTTATGTTAACCGTAAGTGGTTTTGCTTCAGCATTCATAGGGAAGGTCCTATACATTATATTGCTAATTCTAGTAATAATTTTTATTAATTAGCTGGACAGTGGTGATATGTCTTTCCCAGTTTACCCGAGACGGAGACTTTTACAAGCTCCTCTTACTGTCATCCGTGAAACTCTTCTATCTGGGGCTGATTGTCTCTCTCTGCCAGTTGCTGTGTTTCAGTGAATCACTCTGCTGAGGAGATTGCTCCACACCTCTGCTTAGCAAATTGCCTTCTGAGCCCTGGCACCAAAATGCAATTGGTTATGCTTCATTATTTCATTCAATAGAAATTCAGTCTCCTGAAGACTGCAATTAAGTTTCCTCTTTGTCTGAAAGATACAGAATTTAACTGCAGTCTTGTTGGTCTTCTCTGAAGCAGGGGAAGGAGGAGAAGGCAGAAAAACAGTGAACCAAACCAGAGACAACAGGCTTTGACAAACTGTTTTTTATTCGGTAACCTGCTTTCCTCTGTGTAACTTGGATCTGGAAGCTGAGAGTGCTGTGGCTGAGACAAGTTGCCCAAGAGTGAGGGAGGCAGATGGGACTGGTGGACTGGGCAGCCTGCAGTCACAAGGCTTTGGTGACTTCAGGTCACTCATTTATCTTCAAGGCCTGATGCTCATATACCACTCATACCACCTACAAACTCTGTATTCATCCAGCAGGTCCCTTTGTATTTATCATGCTTTAGCTTTATTAGAGGGGCTATAGAGATACTATGTTTTCTGTTCAGTAAGGATAAAGGTCTGGCCATAAGTGACAAAAGAAGTTCAGGCAGTCACGACTGGAGGTATTTATTATTGCCCAAAAGGAGTGTATATGGTCTACTGACCGTAAAAGGAGTTCTTGCTTTACTGTCTGGAATCCTTTTCCTGTCTTAAGACAAGCTAAATGCATGAGAGGCTTCTAGCCTTAATTTCTGATGCCTGAACTCCTGGTGAGACAAGGGCTGTGGCTAGCAGTGGAAGGAATGACTTGGTGGTAGGAGTGTTTGGCCAATCCTTTTTTCCATAGATGGTGGAAGATAGAGCAGGAGAGGCCTGAATTTCTGTGCAAACTCAGTGCTGCTGTTTTGCAGGTCCAAAAAGGAAGTTTTAGCTGCTCCTGGTTCCAACTGCTCTCCTTCCTAGTTCTTCTCTCTTCAGGTCTGCTTCGCTCTGCCCACTGTCTCCAGTCTTGCTAAGTTATTCCAGGCCGCTGTTGTGAGCTTAGTATACTTTTTCAAACTGATGGCTTTATTTTTTCTCTGTTCTTCATAGTCCTGCTGACTGCCCTGAAGCAAAATGCATTTCAGGTATGAGCTCTCACCAGTCCCTCTAGGAATACGTCACTGCTTCATTTCTCATCTGTAAAAGGAAAGCAATAGTTTTCTGTGTCTCATGTGATATAGGAGAAGAAAATTCATTTGTATGTATGGGATGTTGGGACACTATAGACATGAGGCTGTCCAGATTTCTAGGAGAGCTGTAGATGTTTATTGTCCAAGACATTTTCTTTCACTATTACTCTTTTTTTTTTTTTCCTTTTTGTGTGGTAGGATAGTCCTGTAGAAATCATTAATTAGTCTACTCTTTTGGCAGGGAAAAACAGCAGAGAAAACAGTATGAACATCAGCCCTTCTATTTAAGTACCGTGGCAATTAGCTTCTGTTGGATGAAGATGAATAGCAGCTTGTACTTCCCAACTGCAATAAGAATACTTTTCCTAGGCTGTTTTTTAACTTCAGGCAGCTCTACCAAGATGTAGTATAGTGTGGTGGCCTCACTTTTCTTAAACAGCCTCCCCAGATCCCGCTGAACAAAAAAACCACATCAGTGTTTCTGCCTGGTTTCTTTGGCTGGGGAGAGAAGGTGAAACTTCAGGAAGCTGTGGAACTTGCTTCCCTCTACATTCCCACCACCTTCACGTGGGTTTAGCTGTAGTGCTCCAGAGCCCACTGATGCCACTTTCTTTGCTCTCTGATCTCTCCCATCCTCTCTAAGGGGGGAGCTGGCTCCTGACATTGTAGACAGCTAAAGTTTGGCACAGCTGTCTTGCCTAAGAAAAGCAAATGGAGTCAGTGCTCTCAGAGGTAAGATTCAGAAGCAAGGCCCAGAAATACAACTTGCCTGTGGGAAGAAAGATGTGAAGGTTATTTCTAAAAGCTCCTGGAAAGCTGTGCTCAGTGGGGCCCAGGGCTGGAGGATTCATCTCACTGCGATGGTGGTATCGAGCTGGCAGCTGGTCACCACTGGGGTTCCCCATGGCTCAATTTTAGGACCAGTGCTCTTTAATGTTGAAGGGGAAGTTCAGATTGGATACCAGGAAAAGTCTCTTCACTGAGAGGGTGATCAGTTACTGGAACAGGCTTCCCAAGGAAGTGGTCATGGCACCAAAAGTTCAAGGAGCATCTGGATGACAACTCTTAGTCATATGGTATAGTTTAGGGAGCCCTGTAAAAAGCAGGGAGTTGGACTTGATGATTCCTATGGGTCCCTTCCTATGTGGATCACTCTGATTTCCTTGCTTATGGTGTCCTTGCTGAAGTTCAGGTTTGGCTGAGTAGCAGTCAGCTAGTTTGTCTTCAGAATACTTAGATCATGTTGGTTATTACAATAGATGACAGCAATGCTATTACCTGACAGATCTCATCACTGCTAAGTGATTCCCATTAGACTTGGCTTTTCTCAGTTAGCCTTTTGTAGCCACCTCAGATTGTGACATACCTTTAGATCTCTGGGAAAAAAATCTTAGCCATAATAAATCCCTTATCTATTATATGGCCAGCTTCCACTACTAGAAGCAACATCTCCCTGGAGATGGAACGTAGCAGATGTGAATTTCTCAATTCAGACATTCTCTGTTGTCAAGCAGCAAAGGTTACTTATGTGTGTCAGTGTAAAGAGGCATCTCTTGCTTTTCTTAGTTTACCTGTTCCAGAGGTTCTCCCACTGTTCACCTTGTGTCTGTGCTGCTAAAGCAGCTAGAAGAGCCCTTCCACCAAACCTTGGAGCCTCAAGTGTACAGAGAGCCCTGGGCATCTATTGCTGTCAGTCTGAATGTCTTGGTCCTTTCTGCAGTCTCTCCTTACTACCTGGCCCTTTCACAGATAAGCATCTGCATATGGAGAGAACTTCTGAAGTCCTCAACTGCTTCATTTTACTTGATTTGATTTGAAAGCTGTCTGTTCCTAATGCAAGACTAGGTGCCGAGATGACTTGTTCAGTGCTTTGCAGAGATCTGTGTTGGAGCAGGGTATTAAGCAAGCCATGACTGGTGTCTTCACAGAGGATCATCCTCCCCTCTAGAGAGACTATTTGGTCATGCAGGCTGGCTCTGGCCCTTGATCAGCTGTTTTCTATATTGACTTTGCTTGCTCTTGCAGAGCCAATTTTTGACTGTTGGGTAATAAAGTTTTTGCTACTGCTTGCCCTCTGCCCTGTTGAAATTGCTGATGCATCAGGCTTATGGAGGCAGCTTGGAAAGCTCTTTTATCTACAGTACAGCAGAATAGTGAGAGCAGAGCCCTTCAGATGGGGATAGCTGAGTGTAGACAGGTAGTCTTGCATGAAAAGCTCAACCATTTAATGTTGAGAGCCAGCTTAATGGGATTTCAACTTTTAAGATGTGAATGATAATTTGGGACACTTCCACACAATGTTCCCCTTGCTCTGCCGTTAGATTCCTCTGATTTTTTCTGTTGTTGATGCATGCCCCTGGCTCTCAACACCTGCCTGCTTTCATTAACATGGCTTTATTTCTTTTTCTAGATAGCCAGTTGCAAAATACATCCTACTTCTTGAAAGTTTTCTTGCCTTACCCCTGATGTGTTCTTCCTTGACAGATTGGAGCCTTATCTTGTGATGCTATTGTTTGGTTTTGGGTTTGTTTTGGTTTTGTTGTTGTTTGTTTTTGGTTTTTTTAATCATGTTACAGGCAACTGTCAGTATCTTATGTCCCAGCTGTTCTTGGTTTTGAGAGTCAAATTTGAGAGACATTGTGCAGAAACCAAATATATTCCAGCTGCTTCTGTAATAATAAACAAGTGCTTTTGTGACTAGCAGAACTAATGAAAACTCGTTTCCTATGGCTTTGTGGCTCATGGTTGATTGACTTTTTAACTAAATTATCCTAAAGCTACAGTAGTGAGGTAGAGCTTTATAAGACAACAGAGAATTCACAAAAAATAAGTGGGAATGAGTTGGGGAGAAGAGAATATTTTGGTCATGGGAAGAGCTCTAACTGAGTTTCCAACAAAGTGAGCTCTGGAGGATTCATAACAGCATAAAAAAATCTGAATGAGAGGTGGAATTTCTCAGGTCTATTAACTGCAAAGTTTGAGAGATGCTTTTTCTGTAATTAGGGTACTCAAAACAAGTCTTTCCGTGAAGGTTTCTTGATCATTAATAAGGACTGAGCACACAGTGATGTCTTATCCTCTCTATTCCCCATAACATCTTTCTTTCCTCTGCTAAGATTGTCTCTCCTGAAGTTTGAGGAATTCAGTAGCCTTGATGATCTCTGCCCAAGTGGATTGCCATCAGCAAACAGGTTGTCACATGATTGTGACAGAGAGGCAGAAAGAGATACAGATGCACAAAGATTCTGCTTTCACATAAAGCTCCAGACCAAGCTGGTGTAATTTCGAGGAAGAGTATGTGGTCTTTGCAGTGAGTGCAGAGCAGTTCTGAAGCTGGCATTTCCTGGGGATGTGTGTGTCAGGGCACTCGAGATCAGAGCCTGCCCTGACACCTGGCTCATCTCAGGCTTTGCTGTTACTTTTCACTGTGTCTGCTCTGCTCATTCTTTCCAAACTTCTGCTCTAGTGTCTTTATTCCTTGTACAGGCTTTTCATTTCAGCACTTCTACTCACAGTGTAACCACTCAGTTAAGGATGTGTTTGTGAAGTTGGAAGGGTAATAAACTTTTATCTAAAGGAAGTAGAATTTTGTCCTGTAGACTGAGTTGTGTAAAATGTGACATCCTGTCTTATGAGGAAGATCTTTGATTTGCTGCATATTGAGGCATTAATAGAACACTTCTTATCCTACATGTCTAAAGTGAAGCCCACAAACTAGTGTTTAGTTAGCTTTTTTTCACCAGCCTTTAGTGTATTTGTCTAATACTTCATACTTCAAGCTCATTTTCCACATATCTCTATTTTTTTCCATGGCTTCTCAGTGATACCTGTCAGCAGTTACTTATGTACAGAATTTGCTAGCTGAGCTGCTGTGGGTGATGAAAAGCTTACTGGTTTTGGTGGAAGAGCAGCTAAGAAATAAAAACTAAAATCTGAAAATACTGCTATAAAACATCTCCAAGTCCTCACTGCCCCAGGGAGTTAAATGCCCTGAAATCCCAGGGAGAGGTGAAGTGCTGCACAAGTCGTGTTGAGTATGGCTTCCTTACCAGCAGGCAAGCCAGTGACCAGTGATGCTGGCACTGGTTTTATTCCCTCCAGTAATTTGTTGGTTGGTTGTGGTTTTTCTTCCTGCTCATCATATGAAGCACATTAGTATTGGCTTTGAATCTTTTTTTTCTTCTTTGTCCTTTAGACAATCCATTTTTTTTACTGAAGCTGTTCTCAGATGGTTGGGTTGTGCAGCCTTCCTAGCAAAAGCAGCTTTGTGAAGGGTGTGTGGTCACCCTTTATAGTGCTGGGCCAACCAATGATGAAGGCTTTGGCAAGTTGAGAGGGGGGCCGCAGTTGGTACTGAGAAACTGTTGTCATGGAACAAAACAGACTTGTTAGTTTTTTCTTCATTTGTAACTCGAGGCGGGTGGGAAATCAATGTTTTCCAAGGCGAAGAACAAATCAATAGGGAAAGGCATTTGCTTTTTAAGCCTAGTGAGAGGGGTATTAAAACATGAGTTAAAAAAATAAATTAAAAGCTATAAAAACGTCTTGACAGTGTAATTTTAATCTTAAAATTGTGGAAGCACGCAAGTGGATTATAATATATTTGGCAATAATGGAGAAAGGGTTGATGACTTGGATTTTGAGTGACTTTTTGATGTAAAGCATGGAGAATAGGGTAAATACATTTTACAGTGACAAATCATTGCTATACCATTTTTTTTTTCTTCTTAATATATTACTTCTCTGAGATGTTTTTCTCCCAGGGGAAAAAAACAGGTCAGTGTTAGGCAAAGAGATAGAAGTTCATCAAATGAATTAAAGCCTCGGGACAGGCAGAGAGAAAACTTTGTGAGGTTGGGAGAGACCCAGCAAATCAAAAGCAAAAGCAACGAACTAAAGGAGCCTGTTCCAGCAACATCCATTGTATGAGTATCCTGGGTGGCAAATTTATCAATTTAATTTCTACACAACAGAAGGTGGTCCAAAGCTAGAGAGTTTTTCTTGCGTTCTTCAGAGCCCTCAGAAGTCTCTTCATTCTTGAACCACCTTCCTCAAGGAGAACAAGTAAAAAAAAAAAAAAATTTTTTTTTTTTTTTAAATTTTGTACCATTTTCTGAATAGTCACCACAGTATGTGTGCCTTACGAGGGTCTGGGTGTGCTGTTCTTTACTGTCACTGTGCCTGCTGCTCTGGATTAGCTTCCTTTCTCCAGCATTTTCCCCACTCTCTGGCAGGTTTAGTAGTTAAGAACCCTGTTGCTGCTATTCTAAAGAAATTTATTGTGAAAACTGTAATTTCCATGCATTAAATTGATTTTTATCCCTGGGTTCTTGATCAGATAATGGGAGCATCTAATTACAGAGAACAGAGCACTTCCATCCCCTCAGCATGGGTCTGAGAAATGCAGCATAAAATCTTTTATTATTGGTTGTCTTGCAAGATTTTCAGCTGCTTTCAGCTTCCCTACGTGCATAGTGTGGAAACTCTTGAGTGACGTGGATATTTCATCTGTGTTTCAAGCTGAGAAGCAATAAGCAGCAGTCCTGCTGGCAGTGACGCCTGGCCTGCAGGAAGAAGGCATTAATGGGAGCCACTTCTCCAAGACCTGGTTAGAGCAGATGAATGTGATAGGCCTTCCTACTTCAGCCTGAATGGATGAGGCCATTTCACCCTACGTGTGATGGTGGAAATGGCAGGAAGGTGTTGGTTTAGGCCTGGGGATATGCACAGCAAGGCTAATTAAATTAGAGTGAGAGGAGTGATGGCAGCAGCCTGGGGACTGAGTTCTGCCCATGTGGGTAAAGCTGATGATGAGGAAGCTCAAAGTCTTGAGCACAGCTCTGGGAGGAAGTAGAGAGAGCAGCTCGGGCGTGTGGGGCTGGTGACAAAGACCAAGCGAGATGTCTGAGCTGGAGGGAGCTGGTTACTCTTGTTTGCAGTGTTCAGCACGGGGGGATTTTTGTAGGTTCTTTAATTGTAATGGCACCAGAAGAAACTTCGCACGTACTCCACTCTTGCTCCGAAAAGGGAGACTCATAAGGCCCGGAGTGCTTACCAAAGTATCACAGTTTCTTAGCTCTTTGTGTTTTGAAAATGATTTTGCAGTCTCAGTTCTCAATCTCACTTCAAACACAATGCAAATCTCTGCATTGTGAGTAATGGGTGGAAGGGACATTTAGAGGAGAAGGGGAAGCTCATGGGAGACATTTCTTTACATGGAGCCATGGGTAAGGGGAGGAAAGGGAACAATTTCATACCACAGAGGCTGCAAATAGAACATCAGAAGCTTCTTCCTGATGTCTAAGGAGGTGTCACTGGAGTGCAAGCCTTTTTACAGTGTTCCATTATCTGTGCTCCTCTGCTAACTTTCAGGCATTCTGGAATATATGTTCAGATCTTGGATGAGTTCACAAAGCATTGCTTGCGTGTCTGGTACTGCCTAGCTAATACTAACTCTGAGCACTAAGAAATGAGCTTTTTCCTTTTCCAGCACTGAGCAACACTCAAGTTTTTGACATCGTAGCTGGAGCAGAAATCTAAAATGCTACCAGCAGGAATGATCTCCTCTAAGTGGTGCAGTCTGCCCCCGTGGACCCAGCGCTCTGGGGCAGAGTGGAGCGTCACACCACGCTGCTTTCCCATACACCGTGACTTCCAAACGTTGGTGGATAATTGCCCAAAATAGGGACTCCAAAAGATCAGTAAGAAGCATGTGGTGAAAGTGCAAATAGGAAACCCATGTATTGTAGCAATTTTATAGAGTTCTGGTGTTGATAGTCAGGAGACCTTTAACACAGAGATTAAAATAGCTTTTAATAATTTTAATCAACTTCATTTCTAAGGAATGCTCTAGCCATGAATAAGCCTTTGCTGAGGATTGGAGCTGTTCAGAAGGTTTTGCCATCCTTTAATTATTCTTGATAATGAGGCCTCATTTTAGAGGAAAACTTAATTTAATGGTCTTGGTATTGAATGACCTTGATGTGGTTAAGACACTTGTCTGTATGTGTATGGGAAATGCAAATAATGGAGACTGGTTTGGCTCACAGCCTGTGAGCCACAGTAAGGTACTGGATGTTACTTTAAATCTGCTTGCTTTGCAGGTCAGATTGAAGGATGCCTGAGACAAGCAATAAATTTTTTTTCCTGCCGTTGGGAGGTTGAACCTGCTGATTAATGCACCTCTCATTTTTTTTCAAATGCTTGAATTCACACTCCCTTTGAGTTTTCTTTGTGGTGCTGGAGGCTTCCAAGATATTTTTTTTTTTCTAAATAAATGCCAAATGAGGGCTATGACTCATCAGGGTCTGATAATTGAATCCAAACATGTAATTTATTTTAACTACAGTAGTTTTGGATGTTCTGCACAAAATTTCTGTAATATGTTGCTCCTGAAAGAGACATTGCAGTTGAAGTAGTAAAGGCACTTGTTAATGTTTAACACTCTATTTCCCTGGGCAAATGCTAAAATATATTGCATTTATAGCTGTATGTATTTGTACTGTTTGTATTTGTAATATATAGGTACATTTTCTTTCACCTTAAGCTTATTTTTTTTGTGTATGGGGTTCTTTTAGACTTAAGATCCCAACTGTAGTTTATTTTAGCATTTGCTCCATATTACATATTTGTTTTCAGTCCTAAACTAGCTCTTAAATGTCTGTGAATTGCTTTTTCAAACTTCACGGATGCCTGGGCCAGAACATACAACAGCAGTGACTGGAAAGGGGTTGGAGTTGTAGAGAAAGCTCTCTATTCCATCCTGGTCATAGTCTAATTGGGGGAGAACAGAAAGTAAGCTGCTATTTTACTGGGAGAGCAGCCTGAGAACATTGCACACGGGGCACTGGGAATGCCTGCTTTCTATATCTAGCCTTGCTATTAGTTTGCATAAGTCATTTCATTCTCCTGGACCAGTTTCCTCATCTCCAAGCAGGGGATGGTGCAGACTTTGAAGGCTGGTGATCTGCTGTTCAGAAGCTTTCTTCTCTAAGAGCTATGATGACTGTCAAACCATCGTTAATTAGGTGTTGCAGTGAAAGTGATAGTAGGGAAAATGTGAATGACCTCTTAAAACTGAGTGAAACTGGTGGCAGTGTGGGGGGCTGTGTGGGAGAAAGATGGGAGGATGGGGAATAAGGGAAAAAGCTGGAACTATCCGGTTCATAGCTATGCTCCTCTCTTTAAAGGGAGAATTACCAGTTGTGGCACAGTCCTGATCATTACAGAGCTAGTGGCCCTTTGCTAATTGGTCCCAGCTCAGGACAGCCGTGTGTCTGCTGTGTGTTTTGCTTTACTAGAAGCTGACTTTGCACTTGTATTTCATTGCACTGGAAAACCAGAGCAAGCAGCTGGGAGTCAGGGCTGAAAGTGCTATTTGAGATAGCACCGAGGTGAGAGAGGAGTATGAACTGACCCGTGTCTCACTTTGCTTATTTACAAAATGAATATATCATCTGCTTGTGCCAACACCTTCTGCTTCAGCTTGTTGATTGATAGGAAGATAGATCAACATGGGTGTTTTTTGTTTTCATGTCTTTTGGTGGAGTTGGTTCAGACTCAGAAGACCTGTAGCTATGCCTGGGTAGAGGATGTTACTGACTCGAAGCAGTGCAGTGCTGAATAAGGATGGTTTCTCATCAGTGGATTCTGTGATTGTGTTACTTATTTTTGACCTCTTCTCAAAGGAAACTTATGAGGCAGTATTAGCATTTGTGAAGAGTAAAGCGGGCTTGGGGGAAAGGCCAAGGTGAGGAATGTGTGGGGTTGATTGCTTGTTCTGGTGCATGGTGAAGCCTTGAACGTGCCTGATGTGTTCTCAGTGACTTCAAGTTTGAAACTGAGTTAGGGTTTAAACTGAAGCTAGCAGAGCAACTAAGCATCCACCTGATGGACTGAGAACTTCCCGTGACTTACATTTTTATGTTAGGTATGTGCTCTTTGCTTTTTTTAACCAGGGATCTGCCATATTTGTGCCAGAAGTGGCCCTGTGTTCTGGCCAGAATGTGAATCTCCTCTAACCTGAGGCGGAGCCACGGGTGGTGCCTTCCCTCGGAGAGCAGGGGTGGGCAGGTGCCGTGTGTGGAATCGTGTGACGTGGCCAGGTCTCCAGTGCCTTTACCGTAATTGGCTGCATCTCCAAGTGCATAATCACATATGTTACCCCAGAAGCTGGTGGGCAATGTGGTGTTAAATTTGGCCTGTTAAGATTACTCTTATGTCATGTTTCTTTCAACAGAAGGTACTTCTCTGCCCCACTGAAGCATGGCTGGCACAGCTTTCAGCTGCTGGTGCCTGGAGATGCTTTGCTGCAGAACAGACTCATGTAGCTGGGGAACAGGGATAAAATTTGGGTTAAAAAACAATTTAAAAGTGTGTCCATGTTGTACCTTTTAAAGAATCTTTTTTTTTTTTAAGCACATTAGCTTTGCCGCTCTGTGTATTTGTGCTTCCTGGCTGTGGATGAATGCTGATTAAACTTCTGCTGATTAAACTTAGGCGTTTGAGCAGCAGAGGAATGCATGGTTCTGAAGAATACAACATCACGTTTCACCAGCTGCGAATCAGGAGCCTTTTGTGTGCTTTCCTTCTTCCTGATCCTTCTTGATGGAGAAGGAAAGAGGGGAGGAAAGAAAGATGCTTAGGTAATGATCAGCCAAACTAGAGCATACAGTAGGCACTGCACATGTGCTGTGTCTGTTCTCACAGCATCTCTTACTGATGTGCACCCTTACATGCTCAGACCACTGCCTTTGAACGTGTGCAAGGGAGTACCAGTAATATTTTCCCTTAGTGCTATTTTAGTGCATCATATATTTGCTTCTGCTGCAGCATGTTTTGCTCCTATTCTAAATACTGTAAAGCTTTGTGTCCATAAATTATAGCGTTGGTCCCTGCATATCCATAGCCTTCGATTTATGAACTCATAAAGCATGTGCTGTGTTTCGTTGTGATTTGTATCTGGCTGTGGGTTTGTTGTTTTTTCAGATGTAACACACAAATGGAGTCCACTGTTCCCAAATGACATCAGCTCTCTGGAAACCGATAAAACCATTCTTGTGTTTAACTGACTTAACACTATTGCTGTGTAAAATCAGAGTTTTATGAAGATGAATAAGAAATTTACAGATTACACGAGGCCTGCTTTGGAGCTTCAGCACAAGCCGTATGCAACAGAAATGTAAATAGCTGGATGACCTTGAGCCTTCCAGTCTGCTCTTTGCTCCATGGATTATCGTGATGGTTCATTTACATTTATTTGACAAGAGCCACTGATAAAGAGGTGAGAGTCCAGATTTGAGGGGAAACATGCGAGATCAACAACATTGTATTTATAAAAATTGTCCCTTGGGGGCAGAGCGTGGCTGCAGATGAGCGAAACCCAGTTTACTTCTTGTAATCCATTACTGTTAATTTGTTGTTCTCTTTAGGAGCCTTCAGCTGGCCAAGTGAGAAATTATTTCTCCTGCCTGTGTATGGAGCCCTCTGAACTCCAAAATGTCAAAGTGAACAGTAAAAATGGAAGGGGAGGGGGAACAACCCCAACCTTGCTTTTGAAGTCTGCAGCTCAGCCTTGGCATCCAAAGGGCATCTCCGGAGCTACTGCCTCCTGCCCATCTCAGTTAAGGAAAAATAATCTGTTAAAGTGAAACCATGACAAGATGTTCAGAATTTTTCTAAGCTCATTAGACAGTGAGGCGGAGGGAACCCCGTTGAAGCTGATCGCAGTGGAAGGCTCAGTCACAGGTCAGGGAGCTCAGTCTGCAAGGAAGTAGGACAGCGAAGCTGGAGGAGTGGATCATGTAGCATTGCAGATAGCCTGGTCACAGTAACTGCTGCAGAGAAGGGAATTCAGAAGGCAGGAGATAGGAAAGAGAAATTTAAATCCTTTAAAAATCAAGGAGAAACCCTTACTGGATGTACTGGCTGGTGTCTGTACAATGAACGAGGCCTGTTATTAAAGATGGTGGCCTCGCTCAAAATAGCAAAATGGAATTGCTGTGCATGATGCCAAACACTCTCCTTGAACAAATACCCACTTGCCCAGGAACTGTTTACAGACTGCGTTCTCAGTGGTCTGGAACTTCAAGGACATAATAGACAAGGTAACTGTTTCCATGGGTGTAGCCATTCTCCTACACACCCCAGCCATGGGTAGTCCCTGCGGATGAAGCTGATTGCGCTCTGTCTAATGCAGATTGATTTGTTGCCAACAGCTTTACAGGATGATGATACTGATGCTGCTTTTCTAATCTCTGTCCTTTTTCATCTCCCTTCCAGCAACTTGCTCCTTAGAGCATAGAACTGGAACTTTTTTATGTTCTGTACCAAATGGCAACAGCTGAAGTCTGTGGAAGGGAGGTTGCATGCCGAGGAGAAATGGAGAAAGGGGTTGTGTGGTCTGCAGTAAGAGACAAGCCGAGTTGTGTATGTGTTGGATGGAGCCCTCGTGTTTACGGGCATTGATTTCAGGCGGTTAGTAGTGTAGGTAGTCTAGGTTAGCTGGGTTAGAAGCAAAAGTACTGCTGAGTCTGTCTGCTATGTAGCGAAAGATGGGAGTGGAGCTGCCAAAAACTATAGGAGAATCAGTGTAGCCATGATTTTGTCTGGAAAAGAAATGTTTGCCAACAACCCATTTTAGCGACTCATTTGTCTCTTCAGTGTCCTGTAAGAGAATTGCTTACCTGGAGCACGTGGCTGTGGCTGTAATGCTGTTAGAGCTTAACATGCTTTTGGTGGTGTAACTGTAAAATGTGTATTTCAACAATTCTGACACTTTTCAAAGTACTTTGTGGAGGTGAGCTCAGAACTTGCAGGATTTATTATTACCTGGTGCTTTCTGTATGCCTGGAAACAGCAACACTTCCCCTTGGAAAGAGGTTCTGAAGCTTCTTTGAGTGAGCCAGGGACAGATGGGAGTAGAAGCAAGATGATCTCTATCACTTCTGGTATGTTTTGAACCATGGACTAGATAATTGTTTGGGACCGTCTGATTGAACATCTTCTGTTGGTCCATCTGGTCTCTCCCTGCCTCACGATGGACAGGGTGACAGAGTTTTTGGATCAGCCCTTGCAGCAATCTCCTTGCACTCTGAGCTTTTCCAAAGCCTCTCTTTTTGGTTTTATTTTTTTTGTTAATTTGCCACAACATTCAGTGTGCTTTAAATTCTGTAGTCTATCATCTGAATTTCCTCTGCTTCAGTTTTAAGCCTGTTTGTTTTTCTGGGGTGATGACTAAACTGGTCATTATAGATTTTCCTTGCATTTAGTGGTACTGTACCCATGACATGACTACTGCTTTGTAGCTGCATAACAATTAGGAAGTAAGAAGTCTGTTTCATGATGAGAAAGGATGGAAATTCATAGTGGGTTTTTCCCCCCCTTAACCAAATATTTGTCGTACAGAATTTAGTGATGTTTCTGCAAGCTAGGCTGCAGCTTTCTAGGTGTCTTCTCTGTGTGAGTTCCTCTGTGAGCTCTTAAGTCTGAGAAGTTCTTGACTCATTGCCTTTACATCTCGCTGTATTGTAGGTGGGAAATTTATGGTCAGGATGTGAAGTTTTCCGTATCAGACAGTGGGAGGCTGATACAGGTGAAACCCTCTACACACGACGTGGATAGCCTTTCATGTTTAATTTATTGAAAAAGTGAGAAGGAGTGGAGTTCTCTCCTGCTATATTTGCAGTGGTACAGAGCAGCAGAATCTCTGATGACAGTTGTTGCAGTGGAGGCCAATTGTATAGGTTAGGCAAACAACTAAAAAAATTATTTCAGGCTTTTTCCTTAAACCTGAACATCTTATCCTAAGGAATTGTATTACTATGAGACCATTGAGAATGTAAGTAAATACTAAAGGTAAAAATAGAGAAACTTGGAGCCAAGTCTGCTTTTTGATGAACTCTTCTCTTGAGGTGTGGACATAACACACAGATTTTAAATACAGGAGGTAATGCTGTTTCACAGATAACACAGCTTTCTACTTTCAGATGTCTCTGTTCTAGGTGCTAAGCCAAGTCTGTGAAAGTCATTTATATCTGCAGTGTGTAGAACCTGTTATCAATGAAACTGAACAAAGCAAGTATTTGCTGCCTTCTGTGAGAATAAAGCAATTGTCTTGTGTTCTCAGCCAAATGAACTTTATAGTTTAACAGCCTTCTCCCCTGGATTGTACCTTGTAAACTGCTGAATTGACTTGACAGAAAAGAATGAGTGAGGCATTCAGTGAGGTCTCTCCTTGGCATAGTGGTTATAACTCTGAGAATAGTCAGCAGCACAGTCTTTAATCACTGATGTGCTCTGCTCAGAGCCTGGCTGTGAAGGGGGTGCTGCATTGAAGTGCAGGGACAGTCTGTCACCATTGGCTGCTGCTTGCAGAGCTCTGCAGATGGTGTTGGCTTTTCTTGTCCCTTCATCTCAAAGAGATGATCTGGAATGTGTAGAAGAGTTGCATGACCTGGAGAGAAATGCCCCCCACCTCCTCACATAGGCAATTCTGCATCTGAACAAATAAAACAGAAGAGAAGGTTTGGGTTTGGTTTTTTTACACTTCTGGCTGTCCATGGTAAGGCACAGTGAGGTTTTGCAACTCGGAGTCTTCTCAATTTTTCTCCTGTTGTAACTTCCCTGTGGCACCTGCTTAGGGCAATGCTGGGACACAGGGAGGATGAACTGAATTTGACCTAACCCCAAGCGGCTGCTCTTGTGTTGTAATTTCAGGTGTAACTCAGCAAGTCTGAAACCTTGTCTGCTTGGGAAGGCTGAGCATCCAGTTTCTTTTTGGAGCCATGTTTGAGGGCAGCAGATTTCCTAACAAGTGGGAAAACTGTTGGCTGTTGAGAGGTTGTGCTGCTAGTGATGAACTGGAGCCCTGAACTGCTCCCTCAGCACAGGCTTGTTTTCCATCTGCTTTCCTGGCCCTGAGCTGATCACTTCAGCTGACCCTCCTTGCTGTTTGTCAGTGCACCTTGAATTGGAAGGGGCAGCAGCATGTTGCTTTCCTGGGTGGGCCCGTCCCTTGTGTTTGGCTTTTCCAGAAGCATTGGCAGGAGTTTCTCCTAGGCACCATCCTGGGGTTAGATGGGCTCTCCCTGCATCTTCCTCTGCCAGCCTCAGAGCACCTGGACACCAAAAACTAACAAAGCTGTAAATGTCTTGTGTGACAGACCACACTGATCCTGCAAGTTCAGACTGCCTGTAACAGAGAAGAGCAGTCCTTCTGATCAGAGTGAATACCTTTTTCCAATGAAAATAATAAGGATGTTTTTGTGTGTTTTGGCTTTTTTTTGTATTTTATTTTTCTTTGCTGTGAAAGGGAGCAGGCACAAAAGTGTCTCTCTCCTCCTCAGGGAGTTGCTCTTTGTCTTTCCAACCTCCCCTCATCCCCAGTAGCTTTTGGCTGGTATTTTGTCTGAGAGGAAAAGGTGCTTATCCTGCCTCTCTACTATGTTACAGGCCTCGAGGTTACTGTCACAGGCTATTCTCCTCTGAAGTCCCAGCAACACTAATGAGGGGCATGTGCTGTTAGATGCTGTATTTTATCCCTTCTGCCTGCCTTGCCCGGGGGGCTGTTGATTGTATAGCTCTGCTGCCTTTACGTCAGGTATTGCATCAGGCAGCAAGGGATGTGGTCCTGAATTTAAACAGCTGGAGGTTGTGCTGTGTGCTTTTCAGGCAGACTTGAAATAGCCATTGGCTTTTTTCTCCCTTTCAGTATGATTCTGTCCATTCTAAGTGTTACAGCCATCATCTATTTCCAGCAGAGACTGTTGAGTTAGTAGCCAGGTTTTCCAGTGTGATACTTTACCTGTAAGCTTGTGGGAGATTTGGGATTTTTTGATCACCACCACACTTGAATGTATTTTTTAGCAGGCATATTTTACCCATTTGACATACTCAAACAGTCTGGTCATGGTTGGTTTTGATTGTTTTACTAAGTTTCACAGAAGGCAAAGAGAAGAGAAAGTGTAAGGTTCCTGCTGTGGGCTCACCACACCTGCTGAGGGTGAATTTATTCGGTCACTTTCCTCAGCCCTCTGGAAGGAAATGATGCTGGGGTTTGTCACGCTGGTACAGGACTGTGTCACAGATGACTTCTCAGAGAGAACTTCCCCAGTGCTACTCTCTGTTGCAGGAATCTTACTGAGCTACTGCCTTACGCATGTGCAGGCATCGTGCGCATCCTTTACTTCTGGGGACGTGAGGGATTGCAAAGCTGGCTCTGCGTGCGGGTCCATGGAACCAGCTCTGCCCTAGCTCATCACATTTTAATGACTGCTTCAAACTTGTCTCAGAGCTGTTTGTTAGCATGGCCTCTTGGATGGCATTTATACATATTTCTCTTACCATGTCAGATTCTCTTTTTTTCTTTTTCATGTTAGGCTGCTCTTCTTTTATATTTCATAGCAATATTTATTTTAATATTTTGTTTTACAGTTGGTAGAGATGAAAGCATGATTTAAAATGAAAGTTTGTGTTATCCTTATGCAAAAAATTTACCTTCATACACTTTTTTGTTGTCTATTTATAAGCAAAATCAACCTAGAGGGTGAAAAATACATATCTGATAAGCTATCATTTGGAACAGTTGGTTGCCAGGGCTGCTAATACGAAAATAAGTAATTCTAAGGCAGGCTTAGTACTTGAATATGGCAGGAGCTAGAAATTAATTGTCCTGAACTGCATGCTTACTGATCTGCATCTGGTCACATTTACTCACATTATTTCCTGTCTTCTGGCTGTATTGCTTCCACTTTCTGGACCGTGTGAGAAAGGTCTTGGCAGAAACTGAAGCTTAGAACTCATCCATCAACCAAGAATACATTAAAGCAGAGGTGGATGTAACCTTTTCTTCACGTCCACCTTGCTTCTGAGAAGTAAACATGAGGATTTGGGTAGGTGGCAGGAAGGCTCATGTCTTGGTGATGACATGGTGCTGCCTACTGTGCAGGCTCTGCTGTGAGTAGCTGGTTGAAGAGGAGCAAAGAGCACCTTGCAGTGTGGTAGAGAAACCATGAAAAGTGGGAGGTTTCACAAATTCCCAGTGCTCTTATCTCTTAAGACAACTAGAGTCACTTTCTGGCAGGCGCGTACACTTCATCTTGCTGGTTTTGGTCACAGATAGTTCCATATACATTAATGCTCTTTCTTCAAATAATTAGTTCTCCTGTTGTCATTGATACCTGAGGGCTTTTGTTCCAGAAGCAGTATATGTGAAAGGGTAAATTATCTGAGATGCAGATTATATACATGAATGTATACAGTGTATGTGAAGTCTACAGCACATAAATCTCAGGGAAAGAGATTTGAGGGGAGGTTTTGCCTCCAAGGCAGAAAATGATTCAAGCTCCCTAAGAGTATCAAGAGCCGTCTTGAACCCTATGTTGATATTTGTGGGGTGTCTCGTCCAAACAGGGCTCTTCCTTTTATATCCGTGATGGCTCTCCTGTCATTGTTCCAGCTCTGTGTATGACAGAGCAGCCTGCCACGTGTGCCTGCACCTAGGTGAGTCTGCATCCTGGCCGGACGTGTGTGCGGTGAAGGATGACACTCAGCTGAGACTTTTGGAGCTGTGTAAAAGAAACTGACCCAAGCTGCAGCTATGTGGGGTCTGGAAACCAGGCTGAAAAATGGAATTACCTCCAGTATTAAGAGCTCTTTCTATTTGCCTCAGTGTTACTTTTTAGGAGGAAATACAACCATCTGGGTTTCACTACCTCCTTGAAAGTAAATAAATAAAGCAGAACTCCTCGATACAATGATAAAACTATTGCACCTGCTGTAAAAGAGGGATATTGCTTATATGTGGGAACGACTCAGGTTTTGAGCATAGACTAGCTTGTGAGTGTGTATATTTTCATAGTATGTCATCTCATGAATCACAGGACTCTCATTTCAGAGAAAGCAGTGTCTGAATGAACTTCAGCAGTAACTTTCAGAATTGCTATCAGTGCAACATAGCCAACTTACAGAAATCTTGGGGAGATTTTGGAAACTCTCTTTATATTGTGCCTCAGTAAACTAGCTGCCCCTTTGTGTTCTGTAAAGGATGTGATGTTTATCCATTTTTCCTCTAGGTATTTTTATAAAGTTTTTTCTCCAATACCTTTTTGATTAAGACTTTTCACCACAAGTTGACCATTCCATCAAGATTTGCTACTGTGTTGCTAAGTTTAGGAATCATAGAATGGTTTTGGTTGGAAAAGACCTTTAACATCAAAGAGTCCAACCATGAACCCTATACCAAGTCCACCACTAAGCCATATCCCCAAGCACCACACGTATGGGATGGTGACTCCGCCGCCTCCCTGGGCAGCCTGTTCCAATGCCTGACAACCCTGTCGGTGAAAGAATTTTTCCTAATGTCCAGTTGAAACCTCCCCTGGTGAAGCTTGAGGCCATTCCCACTTGTTCTGTCACTAGTTACTTGTGAGAAGAGAGCAGCATCTATCTCTCTACAACATCCTTTCAGGTAGTTGTAGAGTGATAAGGTCTCCCTTTCCTCCTCCTTTTTCTTGGGACTGAACAGTCCCAGTTCTCTCAGCTGCTCCACAATAAGACTTGTTCTCCAGGCCCTTCACCAGCTCTTCTCTGGACCCGCTCCAGCACCTCAATGTCTTTCTTGTATTGAGGTGCCCAAACCTGAACACAGCTCTTGAGGTGTGACCTCACCAGTGCTGAGTACAGAGGAACAGTCACCTCCCTGGTCCTGCTGGACACACTGTTTGGAATACAAGCCAGGATGGTAAATGTCACACTGATGCTCGCTTACATTAAAATAAAACCATAACATATTTTTGTTATATACTTTTTCAAGCAATTAAGGATGTTTAATGGACTCTGTGTGATCCTGCTGTGAAAGCAGATGGGTAGTATGTGCTTCCAGTTCTTCATTTGGCTCACATGTGGTGAGAAAGTGAAAACATCACCGCGTACGCAGCAGCGTATTCTTCTGAAATCAGTTCAGGCAGTGTCCCTCTTCTCTGAATTACCCTGTTGTGCAGTTCTTCCACACTAAACACTGGCTTATTTGGGAAAATATAAGAAACATGCTAATTTATCTGTAACACCATGAAGAAAACAAAATTAGTGCCAGAAACATGAATTCAAAAACAAAGCGTCCACTTGACTTAGGACTTGCATTGCTGATGTGAGGACATGATGTGAGGACATGTGACATTCCTGAGTGCTTTAATAACTGGCTTAACTCTCTTTGTTGATGGCTGTTTCAGGATCATCATTACATCATTTTGAAATGGCACTTCAAAACAATCTCAAGGATCAGAAATATTTATTTGGTGTGACCTTTTCACTCTTCACTCTAACACCATATTCCTGTTGATTGTTCAACTTGTTTGTAATTGTAGTGAGGAATTTTGTTCTTTTTATCCTTTCTCTTTGAGGGGGGCAAATATCGCTTCTCAAACTCGTGTTCTGCTCTCTGAAAGGGCTGCCTCTCACCTCTTTAACAGAGCTATGGCAACTGAATACTCGCTGGGTTTTTTTGGTATGTCTACCTAACTTCAGGAGGCCTACATAGCTCATTTTGCTCGGGGTGTTAAAGTCTAAAGCTATATTGTTGTCTTCATGATTAGGAATAGCTGCCGTGATGAATTTCACATGTCTGGCTCCTCCTGCTATGTTTTAATAATCTTTCTATAACTGATACTACTTTTTTTAATCAGGAAATTCTGCATTTTTTATACAGCTTATTCTTTATGCTATAAATGCAGAGCAGCTCTAAATGAATTTCCATGTAATGAAAACACATAGCATGCAAAATGGTATTCTATTTTTTAATACAGGAAACAGCAATTAGAAACAGCAATAGTATTTTCTTCACCTGGAGTGAAAGAACATGTCTGATGGCCTGAAAAGTAGATAAACCCAAAGTGGATGTACCCTCCACTGCTTGGCTTCAGCAGCTGGATTGGACTTCCTGGTGTCTCAGCTACAGCCCTGCACTTTGTACAGGGGTTCCAAAACCCCCGACGAGGTGGGCACGGTTTTGATAAGCCCGGCTTGGCTTGTGTTTTAGTGCAAGGGTGAAAAAGTAAGAGTTGGCTAGGAGAACTTAGCACTGCAAATACTGAAAGCTTGAGTGCTGCTGTTGAAATGGAAGTGGGATGGGCAAATGGTCTTCTTGATGTGAAACCAGACTAAGGAAGGTGACAAATACCTGTTGTTATCTAGGCCTGGATTTTTTGGTAACCAAGAAAACTTGTGCCTCTACCCCTAGTCTAGTAGAGTTTTGTTATATTTTAGATGCAACTAAAAGTTTGTAACTCTGCTAGTGTGGTGTATTCCAAAGCAATTTTTTCTCTTTTAAATGTAATTCAGTGACTTAGAGAAACTATTTTTGCAGCTTGCTTCCTATGATGTTGGTAATGGAAAGTAAATGCACAGCAAATAGAATTTCATACTGGCAAGAGTCATGAGGAAAGTAATTTTTTTATACATTATGAGCAGGTTCTGTTCTATATAGTAACAAATTATGGAATGGACTGTTGTGAGTTGGTTTTTTGTTGTTGGTTTTTTTTTTACTCCCCATCTTAATCTGTCCTGACTCTTACATAACTATAACCTAATTTCTAACATTTTTTAAACTTAAAGCATTGGCTCAAGTTCTGCCCAGCGACACGTCAGCATCGTACGAAGAGGTGAGTGAGAAGACTTGACAGAAAGATGAACTTAAAGGAGCTTATTAATGTAAAATGTTTCACTGAAGTCCATTTTCAGAGTGATTTTGTGTGTAGAGGCAGAGGTCCTCTTGCAGTTCTTCCATGAAACTTGAGCTTGAGCTGGGGTGAAATGTGGTGAATGTTCCTTCTTGAAAGCGCTGATTTGACAAAGTATAACACTTCCACTAAATTGTGATAGCTTTTTTTTGGGGGAAAAAATGAAATAAGGTTTGGATGTTGTTCTCAAGTTGAGGATGGAGTTTTGAAGTAAGCTAAGTTCCTACCCTGCATCAGCAGAGGGGCAGCTCTCAAATGGACGTCGTGGCTGTGCTTCAGGACTCTCTGGGGGTTTGGTCTCAACCTCTGCAGCTGGAGCTGTTCTTTGTGCAAGTAAATTAATACTCTGTGGAAAGGACACCAAGCCTCGTAGTCTGTCACATGCTGGCTGTGTCATGACTTATCTTTGTATCTTGCTGCAGTAAACATTTCTTTATAAAAGTAGCACAGCTCTAAAGGAGTCCTGTCCCTGCCAGGCTGTGATAACTGGGGATTATGTAGTTTACTGGATTGTGGATTTTTTTCAAATCTCTGGTTTGAACCAGTCACAGCAGAAACTTAACCAAGGGTGTAAGGAGTGTCTGAGTCAAGTCTTGGCTTCATGCAGTCACTGGTCTCTCCGTTCTTTAGGACCGAGCAATCTGAGTCATTGATCTCAGACTTCACCATCTTCACTCCAATTTCTGTTATATCCCCCCTCTTCCCCCTTTCCTTCCCTGTGGGGGTCTGCCCATATAATCAGTCTGACAGATACAGGCTGCTGAGCTGACCTCCCCTAGCTCTCCAGTCTCCAAACTGGCAGCAATGGCAGGGTCCTTTGCCAAGTGAGAGACCTGTAGGGCACCTTCTGTTTTCCTGCTGTGCTGGATCAACCGCAGCATTCGGTGGCAGCAGACCCTGCCCAGTGAGCAGAGCAGCTCTGCACACGTGATCCCATCTTTTCCCAGTCTGGAGTCCGTGGCAGTCACTCAGGTGTGGTTGTTTCTCGGTTTGGTCCCACATGCTGCAGTCGGCTTGTGTAGCTCTGGCAATTTAATCAGCACCTTTGGGATCTGAGTGCTGTCATTTCAGCCAAAGTAGTGCACTCATTTGAGCGGGCTGATGACTGGGGTTGATGTGGGAGAAATGAATAAATTCCCCTGGCTCGAAATCTGCTTGGACAGAGAAAGAACCATTCAACCTTATCATGTAGCAGCACCATTATTTGCCTCTGAGTTGTGTTTAACAACTGGACACAAAGAATGGAGTGAAATAATAGTGGTGTATTTAAATAGAGGCTGGATAAATGTTACTGGCAATGAATAGTAGCAAATGTAAACACTCATATTTGTGGAGATTCAGGTAACTGAAGCCCAGGCTCATCAGCTAGCTTTTAAGATGATCTCTGTAGGATTTGCATGGGAACTTTCACAGACTCACAGAATGGTGGGGGTTGGAAGGGACCTCTAGAGATCATAGTCTAGCCCTCCTGCTAGGTTGCCCAGGATCACATCCAGGTGGGTTTTGAAAGTCTCCAGTGAAGGAGACTCCACAACCTCTTGTGCAGCCTGTACTAGGTCTCTGTCATCCTCACAGTAAACAAGTGTTTCCTTATGGTGGACCTTCCTGTTGCCACTGGTTTCCACGAGCTGCATCATTTCACATGGAGTAGGTGTACAATGGTCTGGGTCCTGTCCCCTTTCTGCTGCAGACATTACCTGGCACTATCAGGTGAAAACTACAATGTGACTCTGTTGACCTGCCATCCATACCCCAATATGGACAATCACATATTCCTCTGGATGAGCTGATCCCGCTGAGTGCGGACAGAGGAAGATGATCCCTCGCTTTGTGCCAGGCACAACAAAAGCAGGAGAGGCTATGTCCCTGCAGAAAAACTGACTCCAGGACCTAACACCAGGGAATTGCGTAGAAACTGCTTAGTCCCTGTTCTTTTTGCCTGCAGCTGTGTTGAAAGCAAGGTGATGACATGATCTTGCTTTGTCAATGCAGCATTTGGGAAAAGCTGCTCACAAACTTGTTTTCTGATCTTGTTTTCTTTGTGGTTTTTTTTTGGGTGGGGAGAGGGTGATACCTGAAAAGAAAAAACCCTGTTAGTCTTCCTTGTTTCTGCAGTCTCCTCTGGTTTTGTTTGCACAACTCTTTTTATACTTGTTAAATACTAATGTAAAAGAAATGTCATTCAGTGTTCATAGGTGCTATTGGAGCTATCACCAGTAGTGACCTGTTGCCAAGGAGAGCTCCTCTCTGTCTTGCAGCTCTAGTAGAAGACAAGTGACAATTAATGGTGGGGCTTGACACACAGTAGATAAGTCTTAGAGGAGGTCGGTGACTCTTAGGATTGATATCAAAGTTGTGGTTAAGATAGATGTGTTACAGTGATCTTTGCCCACCCCTCACTCCTGCTAAAATAAAAGAGGAAGAGGTTTAAGCTGATTGAAAAATTCCATAAATTTGTGCCAGTTTGTAGTTGTTTTTTTGTCATAGTTATTCTTGCTGTGTGAGCTCTGGGAAAATAAGGAGTCTCTGTTTTTTGCTGTATTCTCAAACCCAAGCCAAACCCTCAACCTTATTTCTGTTTTAGTTAAACCAACCCAAAATAAAACCAACAAAAAGAACCCAACAGAAAAAGCACACAAACCCCCAAATGTTTTTTCCCCTTCCTCCCCCTTTAAAACAAGATTAGTTAGTGAAGTTTCCCCTTCCCTGTTTTGGTTTATGAAGAGGCTTGAAGCATGGGGTTTATGTTATGTTTGGCTATTCATGTGAAGCTTCCTGCCACAGGTTTACAGATCACTTTTTTTTGAATTAATTAAATAGTTGCATTTTAAGTGTGTATTGATGGGTGATAAAGGCTTGAAAGGTACCCCTGTTTCATTATCTCCATCTAAACTCCTTGGGGTATACCTCCTTACCATCAGCTGTCCTAGGAGAGCTGTGTACCATTCCCAAGTCATTGGGATATTCATCTGAAGCAGGCTGCCAGGCTGAATGAGTCTGACCTTTCCTGGTCATGACATGGCTTGTCTTGTTCTGAAGTTCTGTCTTCTTTCTAAAACTGTCTTTAGCATTATTAAAAATTTCATAAGACACTGAAATTCCAAGTCAATGGCCATAAATTAGGGGGAGATGAGGCTGCCAAGCAGAATAGGAACAAGGAACTTACCTTGAATGGTGCCAGTGTGGCTGTCTAATGAGTAATTTAAGCTCAGCAGAGGGTGCAATTGCCCTTAAGCGTGTTCTTCCAGCTCAGACTGCGAGTAGCCCCATGGCAGGAGCTGTTCCTTGTAGGACTCCAAGTGGTTTTGTTAAATTAGGGTCAGTCCGTAGCGTAGTGCCGGAAAGGAGTCCTAAAGTTTTAATTAAAATTCTGATCATTAGAATACCTGCTGCTTGGCCAGTATTGAAATTGCCTCAGCCTTGCTGAGCATGGAGAGGGAGTAGCTGCGGTCGGCAAAGTGGATGTCTTGCTAGGGAGCATGGTGGTGGTGCATGCCCTGGGCCACCAAGGGTCTGTAGCAAGGCCAAGGGCATGTGTGCTGCATGTGCAGGCAGCATGGCAGACCCTGCTTTGGCAGGGGGAAGCCCAGAGCTGAGCAGGAGATGAGGAGTATTGCTGGGCCAGAGAGAAGACCTTGTTTGCTGCTGCTGTTGGAGCACGAACTGAGTCTTTTGTACCCCACGCTGTGTGGGAGCAGAGGTTTGGATGGGCTGTGGGGCTGAGCACCTCTGCTTCCCTCCCATCTCAGCAACAGAAAAGTGGCATTAACTCTGCCATTGCACTGCTGACAGCAATAAATTCTGAGCTTTTTGGTTCCAGTAGGTCTATAATGACATTATCTCATTACAGTAGTGCTAATCTTTCAAAGACATCTTCAATGGGAAAATAAATTAGAAGGGAGTTGTAGAAGTACAGTAAACGACTGTCCTTGTGGCTCTCAATGATGCTCGCATCATTAACAGGGCTGGAGGGTCTTCTCTCCCTGCCACAGGGGAGCTGGTGCCTGCATCTTCACACCATTCCAGCCCATCTACAGAGTTTTCTCTAAATGCTTCTAGAGGAGGTGGAGAAAATACAGGAAGACAGTGATGTCTGAATGGCAGTGTAAAGGCAACTGCTTTAGGAAGAGGTGGGACATCACCATTCCTAAGTGTTTCTGATGTAATTAATAGAGCTTCACATTATTTTGATACAGAAAAAGTGAGAACAAAAGCGACTCGTAATTGTATATTTTTTTTCTGTCAACTAGATTGTCCTTTTTACTGATGGGAGGTGATGTTTCTGCCTTCAGAAGAACTTGAAATAGTTTAGGTCTGCTGAGCTCTAGTGTTGTCTTTCACCTTCTGGTGGTATACAATGCACTTCTGTTCTTATGCATCTCTTGAGTTGGGCAGCTTTTCTGTAAAGGGTGAGCTCGGATAAACATTCACTTTTGAAGTTGCCTGTGGAATCATCTTATATCCTGTTTGAGAGAGAAGACAATACTGTGGAAATGAAAAATGAGTTTGTGTAAAAAGTTATCTTTCCTCCAAGATACTGCGGAAATAGTGCTTCACAGCAGGGTTTATTACTTTTCCCTAAGATATATAGACACGTGTTATCAGTTTAATGCAGCTATTGGACTTCCAGAGGAACAGCATCACTTCCAAAGTTGCAGATAATATTGAGTAGATCTTAGAGAGTCAAAGAACCTTGATGTGTTGGTTTAGCGCTGGCCTTTGTTGTTTGTGTCCCTTGGCTTCTCAAGAGCTTTTGTGTAATTACTTTAGTAATTGTAATTTTCTGTTCACAAAACTATAACTAATACAGGTTATATCCTTTTAAATGTAATTTTCTCCCCAGTGAAATACCAGACTATTTAAATGCAAATAGAAAGGGGAGAAGTAGGAATTATCTCACTGGATATTTGAATGCATTGAGTGGGTATACCATAGGTACTTGTTTAGACCAGGAATCGTGTTTCTTCTTGGAAGATGCAGATAAAGTTTCATTGTGAAGAAATTTAAAATATTAAAGATAAACTTGAAAAGTCTGAAAAATAGTCCTTTGGAGATTTACAGAATTTAAAACTTTAGACTGATCTCTTCCCATTCCAGGGTTACAATAAAAAGAATTTCATTCTGCTTTCTTGAACGAAAAGGATAAAAGCTCAATCCCTTTTCCTTCCTTGTCCTTGATATTAGCATTGCCTCACTGTATTTAATGAATGTCATCTTCCCGGGTCTAATAATTTCTGAGAAGAGTAATCTTTGGAAAGCCTAAGGAAAAAAAAATATCTAAGGAGACAAGATAATTACAAGGCCTGCACTATCTGATGATATGGAGGTGCACACATGATTTGTTCGAAGGGAAAATCTCAGCATAATCAGGAGCTCAAGCAGAAACTCCCACGCATCCGGGTGAAGTCAGAATGGAGCCGATGGTTGCGAGCGGCAGTGGTTATTTAGGGGGGAAGATATTCCTGCCAGTGGTGCTGGAAACCTTTGTGAAGTGTCATAAGGCCATCCTTTGCATTTTGATTTGAGCCCAGTGAATTGCAAATGTCAGCTGCTAAAAACCTCGCCAGTAAATTGAGCATCTCATTTGTGAACTGGAAGGGAGAACATTACTGTTTCAAACGTGCAAATTGATAGGCACGAAAACAATCTGCTGCATCTACCTGGAAATCGTTGATCTGCGGCTGCATGGCTGATGCCTTTGGGAAGTACAAATGATTAGAATGGTAACATTTCTCTAGATCACTCCGTGTTTAGTAGCAAGAGTCTCATGGGCATTCAGCCACTTGACTGAGTGCACATGGTGACTCCTGGAAATACAGTCCACGAACCCGATCAGAACGCCGTGTCTATCTACTCTCTCACACTATTGTAAATAATATTCCTCTGCCAGCTCAAGGAGAATGCCTGAAGGTAGTAGTAGTAAAAAATGAAGTCGTTGTCAGGTGTGCCTTGCAGGGCTTTCATAGTATGACTTACTACTCAGTGCTAATAAGAGATGGGACAGCAATTAGTCCAAAATTGCTCATACGAAGTGAAACAGCGAAACCTCGTTTTAAACCTTGACCTTTCTTGTGCTAATTGCTGCTGCGGAGCAGAAGTTGCCACTGCCCTTTGGGGTCTGATGGTTCGGTCATCCTGCCAGTGTGAGTGCTGTGCTGAGACAGTACCCGTGCAGTGATGCAGAGCTGTGATGGATGCTGTTAAACTGCCTCAAACATTGGTAACATGGTAAGACATGTAATGGACAGATCACTCTTGCACTCCCCAGGCTGAGGGACAAAATGAAATTCAAGCTGCTTGGCTCAAAGCAGTATATCCCTTACAGGAAAATAGTATAAGTATAGAATTTAATCTATGACAAACAGTAGTGATAGTTCTTACTGCTTGTAAGATTGTCAAGGTGTTTCTCTACATCCTATTGAACTCTAGAAGATTTGTCTACAGGAGGCACTATGGAGAAGTCAGTATGATGATTGATTCGGTTGAAAACACCTTCATACCTTGAACATACAGAAAACCAGGAAGCATCAGAGTGCATTTTTCCACTTCTCCAAGAAAAGCACAAGCCTCCAAAGTCCTCATGAGCTGGTTTATGTCTCTACTTGAGCAGAGGAGCTCCTGGTGGAGCTGCTTCAGGTTCAGAGCAGACAGAAGGGTACTTGCCCTTCTGCTTGTCTCATCTTGGAGACTCCATGTCAGAAGGTGTTCTCAATCATTTGGAGAAAACTCTAGAGAGAAATTTCTACTTTTTTTCTGAAGCCACTCGGCCCCATGCAGTACCTTTACCATGAGGGTGTGACAGATGCCAGTATTTTCCCAGATACTGTCTTCCATTGTAGATCTCGAGGTTTATAAACCTCGGTGAGTTGGAAAAGTTGCTCAAATGGCTTTTGACATTTGGTCTACTTTAAGACCACTCTTTGTAGCATCACTGGTAGAGTGTCTCCTATAGTAGAGTAATGTGTTGTCTCTGCTGTTTAATGGATTGTTTCAACTTTTCCACCTCATAAAGATGCAAACCATAGGTAGGTAACTGTCTGTCATAAGTAGTTCACAGGAAGAATATTGCATATCTCAAAAAAAAAAGTAGTTTAACACCAGCAAACTATGTCTGTTTCTTCATTAATGAGTTAATTCCCCAAAATGACTTAATTTGCTCTTTGATCACTCCTAATTCTTGTTCCACCTCAGTGTTAAAATAGCTTTTTCACTCCTTTCTTGTTCTTGAAAGGAGTATGAACCCACAGAGGTTACTAACAGCTTGATTCCCAGAGAAGATGTAAAAACTCCTCTAGTTGCTCTAGAAGATGTAGTGGCTGTCACGGTAAAGTGTGCTAATTGGCATCTTCACGTTGACACTGTGTCAACTCTTTGCTCCACCAAGGATTCAAAATACAGCCTTAACTTGGCTGGAGCAGAAAGAACATGTTTTCCTCCAGCCAGCAGTGTTTGCAGGAAGCAGCATGTGGTCTAAGTGTCCACTGTCTTAGGAAAGCGTTTGAAGCTCAAGCTGTTTTAATAATTCCTTTGGTACAAAAAGAAGGAAAATGTTTTCTAAGTTTCATATGTTTATCTCTCCACTTTGAACACAGAGGTGCCTCCAGTTTTTGCTTGGCTGCGAGAAGATGGATGGGTTAAATTCTCCTGATTGTGCCCACGTTCTGTGTAGGAGTGTAATCACGGGATTGAATTCAGCACTACAGCTGAAAACCTTCTGAAGTTTCTGACAGGGAGACTTGTACTTGCCAGTTGCAAAGGAGCCTTTTGTCTGCTGGGACCTGGACTGAGGCTGCTCATCACACAGTGCCTTTTCCCAACAGCAGCTGGGAATGCCTCTTGGTTACTGCTGATGTGGGCTCTGGGTAAGCAGATGGTTTGATGAAAGGGATTCACTCATCTGAGCTATTTTTTGCTTGTGGCAATGAGTGGCCAGGTAGCAAAACTGCAAGTGGCTTTTGGGGGGGATGAGGCAGAGGGGGTGGGTGAACTGACCAAATAAAGCTTTGTGGCTGGGATGGGTGTCAGGAGTGTCCCCTTGACTGAAGCTCGTGCTTCTGTTGCTTAGTGCAAGTGGCCGGTGCGCAGCGGGGAGGCCCCAGCACCGCCAGCTGTGCTGCACACCTCGGTTCTTCCCCTACATCCCTGTGGCCCCAGTGGCTTCACCATGACCGGGGCACACAGTGCTGCAGAGCAGCTGCTTTTCATACTGGAGACAACCTGAAGGAAGGTGGGACCTCATGGTGTGGTTCTGCAGGGTGTTAGGAGGCCCCACAGTCCCCTGGGTCCTTTCCTGTAAATGCTGTTTGTTAGCAGATACTTCAGATACAAGAAACAAGCAAAGAATTGCTGGGCTCTGTGTGTGACAGGTACCTGTTGTACTGCTTTTGTGGATGTTATGATAGTCCATTTTTCTCTAAACCTTAATGGTACTATAATTTTCTTGGCTTTGGTTTCATATTCTACAAGCTTGCATTTTATCTGGATAAGCACTGATCCCATTATATGGTCTTTAACTGATTACATTTTTTTTTTGTACTGAGGTGCTATGGATAAAAGTTAACCATCAGCCAGTTGTTTTTTCAGGTATTAGTATTGAATGCCATGTGAAAAATTGGTGTATAAGAGAGGGCTGAAAGCTAAGCATTGAACCACTTGAAGTTGAGAGCACAGTGCAGGTGATACCAGAACAAAACAACAATCAAACTCCCCCCCCAGGCCCCACAAAAAAGTGAGGGAAGTGGAAAAAAGTAGCTTCATTTATGAATAGAGCTAAAGAAAAGGTTCTTATCCTTTTAAAATGGTACACCTCAGTTCTTGCATTTCCAGACCAAGCTGTGGCTGATTTCTCCCATGGCCGGTAAAGCCACGGGGCCAGAGCATTGTTGGTTTGGGTTGGCAGCCTGCGGGGATTGTATTTTTATTTGGTTTTTGAAGGTGTCCTCGGCCACTTTGGCATGGAAAGGTTGTATTTTCATGCTCAGCTAGAACACATGGCAGGTAGGGGCCAGCGTGAAAGAAGGTGGGTGGTTTTTTGTGGGAAGTGTGTAGGATAAGCAGTACAGAGAAGCTCTTGTAGAAAGAAATGCAACATGCTTTTCAAAGGCATTCAAAACCTAGAAAAAAGTGCTTTAGCAAACAAGTAGAGTAAATTGCAAAGCACCTGGGTAGCCTTCCGGCTCTTGCAAAGTTAAATACTTCCCGCAGTGCCTTGCTTTTGCCATTTGCTAAGAAATCCTGGGATAAATAGCAAAGTCATCCGCAGATCAGCAGGAGAACAACATGTATTGATTGAACGGGCTGGAGGCTGGACATAGCCATCAGCAATCCAAAGACACCACCAGTACTCAATGTTTTAGCTGAATTAAAATCGCTTTTGTGGGGTAACGTTGATGTGGCTTCAGAGTCATTTGACTATCTAGCCAGTTTCTTACCATGGTAATGATGGTTAACAGCTGTTCTGTCAGGGATTGACTTTGATAAGCAATCAATTTCTGATTTTGTGAAAGAGATGACAAACTCCAGGATGGTGGGGGAACACATGGGTTGCCGAATCCAGGCTGCTGTAATCGCAGGCATCCATAGAGGAGATGTTGAACTGAGAAATTTCACAGAAACATCCACTGCATGTCTCCTGAGCTGAGTAGATCATTAAATGACTCCAGTGTCTATTAAAAAAATGTAGTTGTTTAGTAAAAAGACCAAAAAGTCTTACATACTGTATGTCAAATGCTGCAGTGGGAGAGAGCAGGAGAAAGAAATCCTCAACTCCACCACAACCTGGAGGTCCATGGAAAGCTGCTAGTTTTCCCTAAAGGATCCAGACTGTTGCCTTCCTCAGTATCAAAGCTGTAAATCTTTTGGCTGCCTTTAGATAATGGGACTGAAAATCCCACGAGGGAAAATGAGCTATTTGTGCAATAGGTTGAGAGGGTTTTAGAGCAGAGACTTCAGCTTAATATTTTGCAGCCTGTTTCATCCTTTTAACTCTACTTAGGTCACTAAAGTCATAAGAGGGATGAAGTTGCCCATTCCTGTTTTACTGCCATGGAAAACAATTTGATGCATACAGAGCTACCCAGAATTTCTTCTCCTCTCTCCAAAGTCTCTCCTTTTATTAGTCCTCTCTGCTCTCCTCCTCCATAACTTCTCCTCTTCATGCTTTTCATTCTTTCTCAGTTTCCAAAATTGCTACATTCATCACTGTCGGCTTTCCCTCCTTTTGTAAACTCCTTCAACGTATCTTCTGCTTCAGATAAATGGTTTTAATATAGTATTTCAGATGTTTCCAGGTTTCTTTGGAGTTTTCATTATGCATCATCTTGGGTTTGTTTTTTCTTTCCAGATCTATCTAAATATTAGATTTGATTTTAATGTTGGGGGCCTTGAAGACTGTTTTGCACTCTGATTCATGTCCCAAATTTCATGCAATCAGCGCTGTTTAAAATGAGGAGTATCTTAAGAGAAGAAAACCTACAGCAGATTTTACTTTTCTGGCAGAAGTGGAAGAAGCTTTTAGTCTGGGAAGAAGCAGAGAAAGGCATGGGTGGAGTATGGCTTCAAGGCAATATTCACCACAAGTGAACGGAGTTATTTTGCAGGTCATTTTGATGTACTCTGTCTGACTTTAATCACATGAACAGATTTACATTCTCATCAATCTGTTATTCCTAAACTTGCTCCCATGAAGATACTGGATATGGAAAAGATGGAAGGGATCCAGCAAAAGCAGTCTTACAGGGATATCACCTATGGGAGCTTCAACCACCACAGCTTTTGCTCAGTGAGCTGGAGGTCAGTGAGCCTGGTGCACATCAGCCATCAGTCCTCCTCTGGTCCCCTTCTCTTCTGGGGCTTTAGTGAAATGGGTATCTGTGGAAACAGGATGTCATGGAAAACTGTGGGAACTTTCTCAAAACTCTTTTGTGAGATGCTGGCAAAGTTCTTAAGAAAATAAGGCTATATTAGACTTGGATAGACTATTTCAGGCTTTTGAGTTCCTTTTGGAGGATGATCCACAGAAGTTTTCAGCTTCTGAAAAGGTTTTGGTGCTAGAACTGAAAGTTTTTCAAACTCCCTGTGTGTGCAGGTTGCCATCTGCTGTGGCAGGATGTGTACCTTCTTACTGCCTCAGGGTTTTTAATAGGTTTCTTTTGGCACTTCTTTGATGCATGAGCTATGCATTGACATTGCTCCAGAAGAAAGCCTGACAAGGCTTAAGTGGTAAAGGAGTTCTCACAAGCTGCAGTGGGAGGTTTCGGGACAAAAATCTGAGTTGTTTTATTGGAATGTTACAGGGAGGAAAAAAGTCTTAGTTTTGAAATTTATCACATTGTTTTGCCCTCTCTTTATTTTGATCATGTCATAGTCTCCTCTTTTCCCATTACCTCAGATTCCAGCTTGTCATAATCTTCCAGCCCATCCGTGATGTGACTTCTTGGCATGTGTTTCCCACACAATCTTCTTGAAGTGCTGCTGGGCTTTCTTTCTACTCAGCCCTTCTCTTGTCATCTCTGGGTCCATCTCCTTTAAGGTGTCACAAATTAACCTGCTTCATCCCACTGTTCTTCTCTGGTCCGTGCTTCTTCACCTCCATAAACTGCACTTCAGCTGTGCAACCTGCAGCGAGTCTGGCTGATAATTTCCAGTGTTTGCCCTTGTTTCTTCCCCTCTTGCCTGCCACAAGAGGTTGACCAGCAGGTTTGTGTTGCCTTTTTTTGTTTTCAAACCATTTGTACATTGGGAAAAAGTGCTTTAGCAAATCTGTAGTAATAATCTTGAATTTATTAGTGAAAGTCTTATTTCTGCATCAGCCCTTTTAGTGTTGTCTCTGTACTGATGAGTTTTTCTGTCTTCGGGATTTTCTGTCTGGAAGAATCACTAAAGCTATAGAACTGACAAATTGAGAGTTTAAATAAAGAGGTCTAGCAGAAATCTGGATGTGGTTTAAAATACCAGGGAGAAGGGAGCTGAAATGCCGTTAGGAAGAATGCTTGGAAACATTGGGTAGAATGCTTTAAAAAATACATGGCCTATAGCTGGCAGACTAAAACAATATTATGTTTTTAGTGTTTTCACTGAAAAAGCTCATATATAATAAATGTCATTGATGTGAATTTGAAAATATCACTGGCTTTGTAGAGAAAAGAACCTGTTGGAGTGTAATGTTTAGTTATTTTATTCCCCACCAAGAAAAAAAAAAAGTAATTTTTGGATACAGCTTTTTAATTGCTGCCCTTCCCTCCAAGGACCTACGCTGAAGCTCTAATTTACTGCCTTCATAACTGTGGACAGTGCAGGCAGTTTAGACTTTCACTTTTGCTACAATGGCCTTATTAAATATGAATGTGCTCTTGCCACATAAGGGAAAACTAAATCAGACCAAATTTGTTGCACTTTACATAATTATGCATTGAGAACAATGTATAATTAATAAACTCATTGTAGATTCAGACTATGGGGTGCTATTACCACTGGAATCTAAAATGCTTTTTTAAGATGAGTGTTTCCTGTGTCTCTTTGGAAAACTACAAATAGGGATGTCATCCTAATAAATGAAATCACTGGAATGATAAATTTCTTCTGTAGAAGCAGGAAATGGTTTTAAGTTCAGGTGAACCCAGATTATCCTCCTTGTGCCCCTTGTCTTTTTAGTTTGAATATTTGACATTGTTTCCACAAAGCTGCATATTAAATGTAAATTACTATTGAATTAATGCTTTATAGCTCAGGTTTTAGTGTGCCAAACAAAGTATTTCTGGACTCTTTCCCAATGTAGTAAGGCAAGAAGAATAGGCCTAAAGACTGATGAGGAAGACAGGAATTTGTCAGTAAATCTCACATTTACACGTAAAGGAAAAGAAATAAGACTGTGCTGTTGATTTTTAGTTTTATATATGTTTGGAGTTTCTATTTTTAATATTAATCTCTTCTGTCTGCCATTGATTTGATGTATGTCAGAGTCCTGTAATCATGAGCTAAATCTTGCTGAAGCAAATATGCTTAAAAAATGCAAAGGAAAACAGTGGCACTGCATCAGTTGTGCTTCCCATTCTGACTTGGTTGGTCACTCTCCTCAGCTAGAGGAAAGCTTGCAAAATTCAGTGCTTAGCACCAAAAAGACATCAGCCTGGCGGGTGGCTGGCATCAGTCCCCCTCTTGGTTGACACTGTTTTTTCAAAACAAACAAAAACCCACAACCCGCGAAGTATCTCTGCTGAAAGAAGCCAGAATCCATCTTCCCATGCTCAGTTTTTTTTCCACCCATGCTTTTCTGTGTTCTGTTCTTCTTCTCCAGATGTTTCCACTACCCTTTGTGCATTTTGAGTGTGGTCAGTGATAACCCAGCTTGGGATTCGCGCTGCAGGGTCTGGGCACCAGTATCCTGGGAGCCGGGAACGAGGTTGGAGGATATTGCTTGTCATCAGTGTTCTCTGTGCATCCAGGAAAGCAAAATCAAAATGTGTTTATCTTTTCTTGCCAGCAGGGGAATAGTTGATTGAATGCACCTTTTAATTACTGAGAATTTTAGCATCTTACACTAAGATGTAAAGCTGCTTAAATTAATTGCATTTAAAAATTGGAGGAGTGACAGAAGTAATTTCTTCTATTCGAGTGCTCCTTTGTTGCTGTTGTTCTGCTGCATTTCCTACGTGCAACTGTGAAGATGTGATCTGTGGAAACACTGCAGTCTGAGGGAACTTTAGCTTCTGTTTCTTCAGACTCTTACTTCTGTTTCCTATTGCAACACCATAGCAATGAGCTATGCTTTCTTGTTTGGCAATCAATATAGGAATATATTCCACCCAGCCACTGAAATTTGGAGCAGTCCTGAAAGGAGGTTTAGGGGGAATCCTGATGCCCTCAGTAGCTGTACTGGCATTATTACCTATAGCTTCACTCTAAAGCTCCTGAAGATTTATACTGAAGATGGAACAAGAAGAAAACCAGTATAGGCAAAAGCAGAATCCAAGTGGCAAAGCATCTAGGCAAAAAATTGGATGGGTTGTGGTTTGGCTTTGGGTGGTTTTTGTTGTTTCATTTGAGTAGTTGCCAGTGGACTGTTCAGTGGTGAGACCTGACAGTGACCTTCCAGTACCTGAAGGGAGCTGACAAAAAGCCTGGAGAGGGCTTGTTTGCAAAGGCCTGCAGGGAAAGGAAAAGGGGCAATGGTTTAAATTAGAAAGGAGTGGATTTAGATGAGAAATGAGGAGAAGTTCTTTACCAGGAGAGTGGCGGAGCACTGGAACAGGTTGCCCAGAGAGGTGGTGGAGGCCCCATCCCTGGAGACATTCAAGGTGGGGCTTGACCAGGCTCTGAGCACCCTGCTCTAGCTGAGGATGTCCCTGCTCTCAGCAGGGGGGCTGGATTGGGTGACCTCTGGAGGTCCCTTCCAGCCCAGACATTGCTGTGATTCTGTGATTTTAGTGGAGCTATGTTGGGGCAATTGCTTAAGCATTGAGGTGAATTTTTCCTTTGAACCAGAATTTACAAGATCTCTTAACAGACATATGGTTTTTCTTGCTAGATAAAATTGGTGACGTGACTTCTAAAGGGGAAAAGTAAATTTCAATCATAAAGATATCTTGTCTGTCTTCACAGATTATGATAGAAAGATGAAAGCACCATTGACCACTTTTTCTTTCCTCTAGAGAGTCCTGATTTCCATGCAACACTGCTGCTGTCCTAGCTCAGCTCAATCTGTGCTGTCAGGGCACGAGGGTAATGAATAAAATGGTCATTTCAAATCTTCTCATCAAGTGGGTTCAAAAGAAGTAAGTCAGACTAAAGAGCAGAAATGATTTTTGACAACTACAAACAGGGAAGAGATTCTGCTGAAAATCTGCTTAATCAACAGCATTCCCCAACTCCTTTGCTAGTTTCAGCTGTACTGAATAGCTCTGCTAGGTGAACTTCCCCTCCAAAATAACTTCACGTTAATGGCTGATAACCAGTGTCTGCCTGTTAAAAACTGGTAAATTAAAAGTGCAAATAGGATTTCCCTTCTGCAGACACAGAAGATAATGCAAGGTTGGAAGGGGAATGCACAGTAGTATTTTTTTTTTTTCTTCCTTTTCTTGATTTCCTTAGACCAAGGCTCACAGCTCGCCTGTAGTTCAACTACATTTCAGCTGCTGGGTTTCAGTGTGGGGGAAAGTGAATGAGATTTCAGTGTCCTTGTGGGGCTGGACTGACCCAGTCTTGCCTCTTGCATTAAGAAGGAACAAAATAAAGCCAGGAAGAAGCAGGATGAATAGCTTTTCTAAATGCATTTTTTTCTCTTATAGCAGGATATATTAGATTCATTCCTATCCCCCAGGAACCTCCCCAAATCAGATAGAATGTTAAGGATAAAAATTATCTCCCTGAATAGCACTTGGAATAAAATTGTAGTAGGGGAAACTTCAGGGAATTAGTGCAATAATTCTTGCAGCTCTAGTAAATAAGTAGATGGCCACTTTGTGTATTAGTTAAAGCTTCTGAGTAGTATTCAGTGTTGTAATATATTATTAATACATAAAACAATTACAGCTTTTTACTTACTTGCACTTGCAGATCTTTCACCTATTGCAGCCTGTGAGACCTTCAGCATCAAGCTAAAAAAACCCAAAACATAAATTAATATTAAAGTATTCATGTATTGCTCTAAAGTAGGCTAGCTAGTAGTGGTTTTTTCCTACATTATAATTTGTTTGTATCAGTGTCTCTCTCCATGGAGTCTGCAATTGTTAAGTCCAGTGATAGAAACTCCAGCTATTCCACAGTACTCACAATTCAGAAGCAAATCTGGATGTGAATCATCTCACAAAATGACTTTGGGTATTTTGGCTGAAGTTTGAGGTGAAAATCCCCTATTTTTAATTTGATTTGCCTCCCTGCAGTATACCCTTTATGACTAATGTATTTAAGATGTTGTTTTCCCCTTATTTAATATTCCCAGTCCTTTTGTAGTCCAGACTGTTGCTGGATAAGTAATGCCCCAGGGACTTTACACCTGGTCGCTGATCCCAGTCTCCAGCACCAGCTTCTCACAGATTTATCAGCAAATGCAACAAAAGCTCTGGGCTGCTGCATCTACTGCCAAGAGCACCCTTTGGCCCTGAGGAAATAGCCTCGTATCTGATAAAACTATGGCGTGTGACTAAATGGCAGGCAGCAGCCCTGACATTTATACTGCAGGAAGGAGGCTCTTTTTCCTCTGCCTAAGCAGACACCAGACCACAGGTAGTCTCTGAGGATCTGTTCACTAACAACCAATGAGTAATTACTGCCCTTCCTTAGCCAGCCACCTTATCAACTTGGGGAGAGAGTGGCTGTACTTATTTTGCTTTTTTTGTCTGGCTCGGTTTTTCCTGCTTCTTTATTCTGCAGGGCTTGTCATGACACTGGGCTGACTGACCATCTTGGTGACAAATGCCTTCTTCATTCTTGCCAAGAGATACACTTAAAGGCTACTGCTCTAGATACAACACATTCTTTAGCCTGATTTTTCACTTCCACAGCTTTAGGCCAGATCCTTTCCTTTGGACCAAGTATAGGTGCCAGAACCTAACAGAGCAACCTACAGAATAGCACAAAACTGCTGAAGGGTTTCAACAACCCATCAGCTGCTATTTGTCTGTCAGACATGGCTTTGTAGCCCAGTGCTGTTACAGTGCCCATCTCCAACAGTGAATGTATTCCCTGGGGGTCTCAGTGTCAGTAACTGAGGGCGTCTCTTTGGGATGTGCAAGCGAGGTACAGGGGCCTGGCCCGCGCCAGCACGCTGGAGTGTGTCTCCTGTAACCCAGCAGTGCAGGGCTCAGTTGTGTGACAGCTCAGGCTTGGTTGTTGGGAGTGCACGTGCTCTTCCACTTGCTGCTGAGAGCACTTTCTCAAGTGCAGTGATTCGGGGTGAAGTCCTGGCCCCAGGCACCTGAGCTTACATCTCGTGCCTTCCAGGATGTCAAAGGCTAGGGCTGGACCAGCCTCAAGACAAGTGACAGATGCTCTCTGTTAACCCCTCTCACCTCCCAGAAGGGGAGGAAAAAGGGAATCAGGAGAGACACTTATGGATTTGAAAAGAAAACTAAAACAACTTTAATGAAACTCAAAGTCAGTAGTTCTAAAGAAAGCCTGTTTTAAATGATTTGCTGTTGCTAAATATCTTGATTTTGCCTTTTTTCTTTCCCTTCAGCTGAATGTTGGGTTTTGGAAAAACAGCCCTTTATATAAGAATCTATTTTTTGTGTAACTGATACAAGGAAGTTGTACAGAAGAGAAAGATGAGAAAAATACCGTTTTTTATGCTGTCTTCACCTTGCAGACAAGATTGAAAGTAGTTGACCATGGTTATATTGTTTCTCATCTCAATGGATTTTGCTAGCATTTTTTTTTCTTTTCATTCTAATTCTTTTAACTTTATGCTTACCTAGCTGCTTAGGAGACAGGCATCTCTTTTCTTCCACTTTGTTTCCCTGGGCTGGCTATTTTGGCAGTACAGCTGGGAAATGAAAATACTGTTACACAACAGTGAATACTGCAATAGTTATATTAGGCTGTGCTAACCGGCAGAAGATTTAGTATCTTCTCCACACTTTAGGTCAATTAATTTATAAAATGAGAACATCTTGTACAAATACCAAGCTAAGTTGAAATTTGAGACTTAAGATCAGTTGCATCCCACGTTTAATTAGGCACATCTAATAAATTACAAATAGTGATTATGGAAGAAAGGAGAGGGAGGCAGAAAAAAAGCCACATATTGGGAAGAAAGTTTTCTGCAAGCTACTTAGGAGTAAATGAGCCCTTTCTTTAATTATCTGCCCTTGTCTTTGAAATGAGAGTATCTGACTACAGCTGGTCTCAAAAACTAAATTAAAAACTGTGAAGAAAAGCCAGTTGTGTTCAGAATGGGCTTTGCCAAGATATTTTCATGTTCTAAAATGGCAAGGCCTGAAGTGAAACTTGGGCAGCAGAAATTCTCATGCTGGTCTCTCTCCCCTCTGACCTTTGAGGAAAGATACGGGATTTGTAGGATGGTGAACAAACCCCTGGGGTTTGTGATCTGATAGGTCAGTTATTGGATTCAGTACACTAAAACATGAGAGAGGTTGCTGGACTGGGACACTGTGACTGGATTTTCTGCTGTTTGAGTGGTGATGGCCCCTTTTGGGCTATTAACTGTCTGATAATGTTTAGTATAGCGGTGAAGTGCACAAGGTCATGAGTAGCATAGGAAGGAGAGAAAAAGGCACTGAGAGAACAGATGATCAAGTATTGCTGCTGGTTTTAATATAGTGTAAAATAATAGGGTACTGAGCTAGAGTGGCTCTTCTGAAAGTTCACCCTTGCTTGGAAATACAGGGTTTTTCCAGTTCCTGGTGATAAGAGGCCTTTGGAAATACAGCATCCACCCTTGAGGCAGTACTTGGTGGCATCTGAGAGCGCTATTCGGATTGATGGGGTAGTTTGAGAGATGGTTAATTCCCAAAGAAATTTAGTGCTGCTGGAGAGTGGTCATGGGGACTTTGCACGCTAAAGGGGCTCCTAAGAAATTGCTATTTGTCTTGTACAGCATTTGTAGCCTTTTGCTACACCCTTAGCCTACCTCTTAGACTGAAGGTTGACAGTGATGTGGAATTTCCCAAGTCTTTGCTTTGATTCTTCAAATATTTTTTCCCTGCTGTTTGCTGCATGAGTACAGTTAATGTCACTAGACACAGGTAAAAAGATGTCAGGAGGGGGCAGGGGGGAAGGAGGGGAAAATATATGGTCTAGAGGTTTTAAAAGGTGCTACCAGTGCTAGATGCTTAACACCACTTATGAACTGTGAATAGCACATCCAAGCAAGTTGGAAGCTTGGTGTTGCAGAAGCTTGAGGATCGTATGTTTCTTGGGATTATATCTTGCCTTATAAATTAGCTGTCCAGAGAACTGCTGACATGGATAGGATTGCTGGGATGGCGACTTGAGGCAAAACTGCAAGTTCCAGTGGCATTAGCAAGAAGGTTCCAGTACAATGGATGGAGAAGTCATCTAAGGAAAAAAAATTCAGGTGCTCCTCACATGATAGCTGGGGATGCGAGCTAGAAGAAACTACCAAAGACAGCAAGATGGATGTACTCTTCATCCTCTAAATCTCTACTGGAAGAAAACTTGGTTGAGAGTTGCACGAGAGCTTTGAGAAGTCAGTGGACTTTGATAGTGACATGGCTGTCTAAAGAAGCAGAGATGATGTTCAGTGTCTTCATCACATGTACACTGAAATCCTTCTCACTGGTGTGCATGTGCATCTGTTTCATACTGTGATTGAATGGTCCCTAATTAGCAGGACAGGGCATCAGAGTCTGTCAGAACTGAACTGAGCAGAACTGCACTTGTTGAATGTGCAGCTCGTCCGTACGTCTGTCTGCGCCTCTTGCTGAGTCGGGTATCACTTTCAAAGGCAAAATTGTCAGTGTATGAAAAATGATTTGGTTTTGCTTCAAATGGAGATAAATTAATAGAAACCACCTCAGAGTGAACTGAAACCTTGGGTGTAAGTTAAAGAAGATCTAAAGGAATGCATATTAATCAAACTGTGACACTTCCTGACCACTTGTGCTGCTGCCACTTGTCTGCATGGAAGGTCAGTTTAAGGCCATTCTTAACCGAGTATGGCTGCTTCTCCTAATCCTTGTTGGAATCAAAGGGGTCTTCAATCCTCATCTGATTTTGGAGGTTAATATAAACTCTTTTTTTTCCTCCACTCTTTACCTTGATACACAGCTGTGTGTGCAGAACACTTCCAATATTTCAAGTCTTTAATTGATTGATTGTTACAGAATGCAAAACTTAGAAGCTTGAAAAATGTTCCCAACCTGTTTATGAAGATGCTGCCCCTTTTGTTTTCCATCTCAGAGTCGCTTCGGTGCTGGTCTTTCTCAAATTAGTGAAGGCAGTATTAAGCTCAAGGAGAAGAGGGTCTGTGTGAGGGTAGCAAGAATGATTCTCCCTGCCCATAGCTAAGCTGAGCCTGTCCCCAAAGTTCTTTGAGATTAATTTAGTTTTGCTGTTCTTTCTTCTTCCTGTTTCTCATGCAGTAGCTCAGCATACTGTTATTTTTTTCCCTCCTGTGACAGGAGGCATAAGTGTTAAAATGCTTATTAACATAAGCCAAAGCTATGAATTCAAATACACCCACAGTTAAACTGGAAGCTTGCCATCTGGTCCCACCTCTGTGTAACCACTCTCTGGTGCTGTTTTCAGATGATTGGATTGAAGCAGCACTGGAAACATCAAGATATTTTTCTCCCAGAGGGCTTTGGATGCATTTTGGAGGACTCTGTACAAATTTTTTGTGCTTTAACCATCTCTAATTTCTACAGCTGTCACCTCCTTGATCTTTCAACATAGATGTAACTGCATTAACAATGCCATACAGAGTTTGTGAGTTGCTATAATGTGATACAGCACGTGCAACATGGAGGTTCTATCAAAATTGGTTGGTTAAGTGGTTTTCATTTAAATATGTAATGGTTTATTTGGCAAACTTCACAGAATCTGGCAACTCCATTTCTGTTTAATTTGCTGGGTTTGTGTTTTTTAGGAAAGGGCTGAAATCAAGAAAAATGCTGAATGATTGCTGACAGTGCAGCCTTAAATGTAAAGAGAAATAAAGTGTGATAGAAAGGTGCTGCTGCTTCAAGATGCTGTGCTGGCGCTGGCTGGAATATTTTAAGATTTGTTTTCATCTGCCGTGAGTTCGGTTGAAGGCTGGATTCTCGAGATAAAATGACATCGAGAGCTCGGTTCTGCTGTTCCTAGGAGTCCTGCATGCAAATCACGGCGTAGACCTCACCACGTGAATGATAGCAAGCTGCTTGTAAATGCAAATTCTTTATAAGCAAAAGTTAGCAAAGATTTGCATTTAACTGGCTGATGGGAAGCAAGGTTTGCAGAAGATTAGCAGCAAGCAATACAACTTCCCAGTGAGGAGGAATCCGGATAGTGCTGTGTAACAGTCTTATGTGCTCTGAATTTGTTTATAGGTCTCTTTAATCAGTCTTCATCTAATCACTGCAGAACAAACTGCAACCAGAAACAGGGTGGAGAAGAGAGAGTGTTCAGAACTGAAGGGCTGGATGAGCTGGTGGGGGACCTGCATCTAGGGTAGGAAGTAAGGCAGGTGTTATGGTGAACAACACAGGGAAGGGCCACTCTCTAGCACTAAGACCAAGTGGCACAGAGCAGCACCCATTCTCTCTTCCCTCTCCCCTCCCAGGAGTGTGGCCCCATCGATGCTGTTTATTAGGAAGTGTCCCCTGGCTGTGCTCATCTGGGGTGTGGGTGCTGAATTGAGCCAGGGAGGACATGAGTTTGTCCCTTGTATTGTTCTTCAGGCATGATATTTCTTGTCTGGTTATCTGTGATCTTCATGAGCATTGCTTTTGGTGGATATACTTTTATGAGGCTAATTACTTCTCACAAAGGTTATCCCTGATGCAGCCATAGGTATTGGTGCTGGCACGTTGTGCTGGTAGAACCTGGCTGCGTTTCTTTAATACCCTCAACGCAGGGATGGGGCAGCTGACACTGGGTCCCCTGAAGCAGCCACTTTCTAGGCTGAACAAGCCCAGCTGCCTCAGCCTCTCCTCACAGGGCAAGAGCTGCAACATCAGGTCATTAACAAATGATTTAGCACCAGGTTTGCTACAAACATTCAGCTTGCAAAGGGTGAGAAGTGTCATGACGGGTTTTTTCACGCTCCAGTCTGGCCAGTGAGCAGTATTCTGCTTCAGATCTTCCCTCTCCTTCAGCTTGTGTGGACAGGCAGTGTCCTGGGAGATAATGAAAGGGGCATGAGCATATTTTCAAATGATGGTGACAATTGGAAGGAAATATGCAGGCTTTCTGGCAGGACTGCTTAATGATGAGGCTAACAAGCAGAATGGTATTGCTGGACATTTGGGTTTCATTAGTGATCTGAACTTGTAGATGTTTTACCTTTCCATCTGATGCTTGCTTTTCTGGTCACCCATAAAAAACATTCCTCCCCCACCAGTTTTATAGCAGAAAATTGCAATATTGACAATGCAACAAAATGCCCTGTCTATTCAGTTACAAATCCAATAAGAAACACCCTCATCAAAATAATCCCACTAGAAAAAAAAATTAAAATACAGGTTTTCACTGAGTGTTTTTGCTCACACTGGTAGCTAAACCCCTGTGGTGGGAAGAAGTTAAGGCTGACATGCTTGTAATGATTTATAAGCAAAAGAATCGCAACAGGAGATATTAGTTATCCCCCTAACAAGTGCTGCATATCAGAAAATTAATAATTTATTATTCAAGGAAATCTTAATGTGGAAATAAAATCTTAGAGACCCAAATAATATAGACAGTTTCCATGCTGCTCGGTAACAAAAATAAAAATAAGTATTTATGGTATCAAATGAGATTAAAGATTAAAAGATGATCTTTTTACATCCCTTCTCCTCTTCCCTCCTTGGAATAAAAGGCTTGGTTTAAGGAAAGGTTTTGTATTCACGAGCAGTGAGGATGGTTCATTTTGAGTCATGTGTTGGATATATTGGGGTTAGTGCTCCATGTGTGTGCTAAATGCGTGTTTGTACCATTTCCTTCATGTGTTCATGTTGGGTCTGTGCACTAAGCTTCAGTAAGAAGCAGTGTTGACAACTTACTGATGGGTAGTGTCAAAATCAGATGGATTATTGGGGGACTAAGCAGATCAGGCAATTGGTGCAGCTACATCAGAAAGTTTCATAGATGGGTTTTCCAATACACTGAATGCCAAGAAGTCCTCTAGTGTCCAATTCCTCAGCTAATAAGCAACTTCTGATCCTTTAGCAGGCAATCACACTGGCCCAAGAGCAGCCAGTCAGCAGTAACACACCCATTGTGTCAGTGCCCGGGCAGGGATTGCAGCCGTAGGCATCCACCAGGCTGCAGGAGGGTAGACTGATCAACTTTTAATCAAAGGACTGGATAATTTTTCTGAGGAGAAGCATAAATGCACCCGGGACTGTTTTGTGCAATGCTGCCATGGGGAATTTCTGTTCTGAATACAAGAAAACCTGATTTTTTTTCTATATGTTAACTTTGTGTTTGATTTTTCCCTCCCCTGTCCATCACCCCATTTTGGGGGCTTCTTTGTGAGCGTTGGAAGGTGTAGGTGCTTTCTGTTGAAGTTTATAAACCTTTCTTGTGTTATACAGCCCCTCCTGTGTGTCTTGGACTGAAAGATTCTGAGGTCTTTCTGGACTGAAGAATTCTGTACTCTGAAATAATATTCATGGTATTTTAATTAATTTTGATGATGTGGAAGATTAGAAGTCCCTGTTCATTTGGGATATGAAAAAGGCCAACACATGCTAAATTTCTTTAAATTAATTAAACTGGAGTAATTAAACTCAATAGTTTTACTTGTACAGGCTCAGAGCGAGTAAGTATCATCCTCCTCAACACGTGTGCTCTGCTTCTCATACCCAGGGAAGTTCAGATCCCTGTTAAAATAGGGAGGAATGGAGATAATGCACAGTCTCCTTGAGCTGTGGGGGTTTTGTTTAGGGTATGAGAAATGCCAGCATATTTTGTAATGTTTTTTTCAGGCCAACAGGTTGATTTAGATCTTGAAAACCTATCTGCTTTCCCAACACAGAGCACAATAGCACTCCCCCCCTCCCCAACCCAACATGTGGTGCTGAAAAATAAACACATTTACTATCTTGGCAATAATTGTGAACTGCTTCAATTTATTAAGTCCCCTGAGGCCTCTGTTTAAACAAAAGTGGACAGAAATGACAGGTGAGCATTTCCCTAAACTGAGAAATAATTGCCTAATTTGTAGCAGGGGAATGGTGGCTACCTGACAATTACGATTTAGTAGAGAATGAGGCTTTCTAGTATTTATTATTTACATTATTCAAGAGGACAGGAGAAACAAATTACCCTCGTCCCTTGTCTTCCCTCCTCCTGTATGCTCCGAAGCCACTGGGATGTGGGCTGGACACTGCTGCCTCCACTGCAAACTGCTGTCCCACGGGAAGGTGTGTGTGCTCTGGACACAGAGCAGAAGAGAGCACCAAACCATTTCTGTCCTGCTGCTTGGTCTCTGCCTTGGCTTTCAGTTGTTGTCTGGTACTATTTTGCAGATAGAGGAGTAAATAGGAGCTGAAGTATGGGGTTTTTTTTAAGAAAAAGTTGGAGGAATCTTCTCTTTGCCCTGGCTGTTACTGAGGCGAGTGCAGAAGTTTGCACTTAAACCTGTTGAGCTTCAGTGAGATGCAGGCACTTGTCATGGACGTGGGAAGTCACTGGACTCTCGTGTGTTTTGAGACAATACTGCAGTCCTGCATCTGGCACTAAAAGACTTGTAACATTGGCTTAGGTTTTAAAGGTATGCTAAAGGTTTTTTGGGTTGTTTTCCAGTCTTGGACTGCTTAGTGCTTAACTCCTTTCTCTGAAGCCACAAAAGCTGAAAGGATTCTTAAAACAAACTCTGAAACTTGAGAATCTCTCAGGAGTTTGATCTTGAAGGGAAACATAAGAGGCTCCAAGTTAGCAGCCCTGTACGACATGCAAGCATCTCATCGTGCAGCACCAAAACAATTAATTGTCTTTGGTCAGGGAATAATGTAATGTTATCTGAAATCCAGAGTGAGTTCTACGTGAGCCAGGCTATCCAAACTCTGAAAATAATAAGAAAGAAACAACCTCCCCCCTGATTTAGCTGTCAAAGGCAGCTTCTGGTTTCCCCACCCTCCAGTTTCTTGGAGCATACATCACTCAGCATTTCAATTACAGCATATATGTCAATGAGGAGCCTCTAAAGAGAAACTAAGTCATTTTAATCTTTCTATATTTAATATAGAAATAGTTTGTTACATAAAAGCAGTTAAAGGATACTCTGTCAATCTGTGGCAAGGAGAAAGGGATGACAATCAGCGCATTCCAGGAAGCAGAAAATTTTTAATTAAAAATGCCAAGCTAATTTGTTTCACTCTGAGCCACTGCTATTGTGCTACTGGGCTGTTGTGCAGTCTTGTCAGCTGCTAGTCTGAATATAAATAACTGTAATTTTCACACTTGTTTCTTCCCACACTTTGTAACAACGGTTGGTTACAACATGAAATTATTTCTTATCTGCTGAGCAGGTTTTAATACCAAAAGTTCTCAACAATTTTGTCTTCTATTATAAAAAAAATGAATGGACTTAGCAGCACACAGGAGTCCTATTTTCAGGCATGCTGTAGTTATTTGTCAGGGAGCTTTAACAGCGCTTTCCCAAGCTCACTTCTCCCAGGCAGAGCCCCTCCTGCTCCACCAGGGTGTGTGGGGGGTGACCCTCCAGGCTGCAGTGCAGGTCCGGCAGCAGCTGCACAGGGAGGGAGGGTTTTGCTGGCATGGGCAAGTTGCCCTCTGAAAACACTCTCCCACCCTGGAGTCTGATTGCTGTTGGAGACGAGGGGTGAGACCAAAGATGTAGCTCTCATATTTCAGCATGTTTCTTCCTGTGTTTAAGGGGAGCGGTGTGGTGTTGCTGAGCTGTTTTGCTAAACCTTGCTTTGAACACCCCTGCTGTGGCCGAAGGGAGCGTAGAGCCGTAAGAACAAATATATTGGGTGGGACCAAGGTGCTGTCTGTATAGTGACCCACCTTGGGCTGTGCTTACAGTGAACGCTTACAGCAGAGTATGGCAGTGGAGGGAGCAGGGCTCCTGTCCCAGGTTGAGCTGCCAGCCTCCAGCAGTTTGTGGCTCATGGATTCCCTAAGACAGTGGGTGGGGATGTGTGTTATGTAGGATTTGTACCTAAGCTAAGACACTTGTATGAACCTTGCAGGTGATTTCTGATACTTAAAAAACCTGCAAAGCTTTCATGAGGCTTTCTTCAAGCCTTTCTTGGACCTGCAAGGTACAAGAGTCCTGGGAGTGCTTTGCCCCATGGTACTGTTTCACGGGCAGGCTGGGCCGGCAGGTTGGCTGTGAACACACTCGTGTGTAGCCCCCTGGCCTGAGGACTTCTGCAGGTGCTGGATGTAGGGGTCTCTCTGCTGCTCTCCTGGGCTCCTCTTAGAAATGTTTGGTCAGGCTGCGCTGTCCTCAGTGCTTGCTTTCTGCCTTGGCTAGGACCAGGAACAGGGTAATTCTTTATCTGGTGATAGTAGAAAAACTTCACCAAGGTGTCTGCACAGTGGTGTTTACAGGACTTCTGGATTCATTAACCTCCTGACCAAAACAGCAATGCTTCTCTTGAAGTACACTGATTCAGGAAGGCTTTAAATTATTGCTATTTTGGGAACTACAGCTGCTTTTTGTATTTATATGACTCGGGAGACTGGTAATTGGGCTCCCATGTAAAGGTTTTCAGGCACAAAGTGAGGAAGAGCAGGTGCTATTGTATCAGATATCTGGAAATTTTCAGAGTAACAGGTTGAACTTTTCGAAGTTGAAAGAATTTTTATTTGGTGCCTGAGTACAATGGCAGAAAAACTTTTAACAATAACTTATGTAACATCTGAACCGGAGACGACTGAAAAACCCAAGGTTGGGTTTGCATTCGTCCCAATTATTTGTGGAATTGAGTGGAGGTTCACACTTGAAAAGTGGCAGCAACGTGACCCTTTCATTACTGGTTGTAAAAAGAGCTGGAAAAACTACACCTGACTTAATGCCAGTGGCAAGTGAATGTCATCAACCCCCTGGGAAAGGTGTGGCTTGGCTCTCACCTTCTGGCAACCTGAGGCCCATCTCAGTCTGCGGTGGGGCAATACAAGCTGCCGGTGGGAATCAGCTGGAAGAGGAAAAGACCAAACACACAGAAAAGCTGTAGCCTTTGTTACTCCCTTAGCTGCTCCATGCAGGGGCCTGGCGCACTTCGGAAGGGAAGAAAATTCTCCTGCCATCAGCAGGAGCAGTGTTGGCCTTGGCTGAAAACGAGCTGGTTTCCTCTGCACAAAGTGCTCCTTTCACTCGTAGCCCTGAGCTGTGAGTTCTGGTCTCTGGGGAGAGCTGCTGGATTCGCAGGTCTGCACGTTAATGGGGCAGTGATTGGGTACTGGAGAATAACGGGTTTTCTTGGGTACAGCTGATCGTAACTCAGAGGACCTAAAGCAGAAGGCTGTTGACTGCTGCTGATTTTGTTGCCATCTGCATTTGCAGGGTCTCTAGTGTCTGTAGGCATTGGTTGTACGTGAGGAGCTTGGTCAGGAGAGAACTGAGCAGCCTGGTCCTTGTCCAGACTGGTTTTGGTGACAGTGTCTAATTCTAAGGGAATAAGGGGGTTACTTTAAAAGGAAAATGAAAGGAGGGGGGTTATTTTATATTCTCTTAAAACACTGGTAATTTAACTGTGCATGTTTTCTTGATCTGACATGAATGTTAAAACTGTGCTTTGCCGTAACACAGTAAAATTGCTGTTCTCTTTAATACCCACTTTGTTGTAATCCTTTCTGTGCTACGAGTTGTGGGCAAAATGTTTTGGCCACCCTTTCTGGGGCAATCTTTTTGTTTCTGTTTCTTTTCATTCCCCACTGTTGTTCTTCTTGCACCGCTGCGTTCTAGACTGTCTCACAGATTGTGTTTTCAAGAAGCTTTCTGCTTTTCTGATTCTCCTAGGACCTTAGTTTGATCCCCAAAATGGTTACTAATGACTTCCAATGGGTCTACACTTCAGAGGCTTGCAAAGGCTGTTTTGAGAAGCATCCTCAGTTTCTCTTTCAATATCCTAGCCCTGGAAAGAGGTGGGGGAAGGCAGACTCATCTCTTGGATATGCTTATCGTTGGCTGCTGGGACCATCTGTGTGGCCACTGACCTGAGGATGCGTTCTTGTGCAGGGCATAGGCCTTGGCTTTTCCTAGAGCAGCAAAGGTCTGAAGATCAATCATTGATTGATGATCCCAGATAGCTTTGTCTTGAGGAAACTGCTGGGCTTAATGAATTTTATTTCCTATGTGAGTGTTTCTTAGGACAGAAATGTGATATGTTTGGCAGCAATGAAAAGGCTTTATAGAGGAAGGAACTAAACAAATAAAAACCAAAATGAAACAAAACCCACCCCAAACCAAACCACCAATTCCTGCCCATCTTGTGACACCAGCGTGGTCATTCCTGTGGAGCTTGTGCCGTAGTTACTCCGAGTCCTTTCAAACCCTGCCCAGTGCTCTGCACTCCTGGCTCGGGGATCTGGCCGGTTTGCTACAACTGTTCCGAAAGTTTCCCTCTGCTAGGGCCAGCCTGAGCTATTTTCCTCTGCCAGTTGCAACTGACCCCACAGAACTGAGCAGTACCCGTGCAGTAATAATGCAATACCCTCATGCTCCTGCACAGAGCTTTTCATGGGTAGAGCTCAAAGCTCATCTCGAGGGAGGTCGGATGTATTGGCTCAGCTTTATAGACATGATGCTGAAGTGAATGGACTAGCTCAAGGTCACCCGACAGGCTCGCAGCAGATGTAGGAGCAGAACCCACACCTCCTGCGCTGCCTCTGGGGTCCGTCTGTCACATCGTGCTGCTGCAACTTCCCTTTAACACAAATTACAAGCAGCTCTGTAACTGTTGATGTCTGGCTGGAATTTCGACATCCTTTTTTGCTGCAAAGTCATGGTTGGGCACTGCTAAGAGAGACTGAGGCACATTTGTGTAAATGCTACAAAAACCTGATGTTGCTGATTGTAAGGTAGAAATAGAGCTGAGGAATGGGATGAGATCCTGAAGAGCATAAATCACATTAATGCCTGTGGTGAGATACCAGAAGAATCAATTCCAGTTGTGGCTCACTTCTTGAGGGTGCTGCTCAGTCTTAGTTTGCTGCAGGTCCCTCTGAAGGCATGAAGTCCACGTAAGGGGTGAAGTGTGGTGCAGCCCAGGTTTGCTGCCCTGTACTGTGTGTGGACGTGTGGTGCCGGGAGCCTCTGGGCTCCAGGAGATGTGCCTTCCTTCACATTTCAGCCCCAGCATGTCACTCCACAGCAGAGACAGTATCAGGCCCTGGGAAGCCCCACTGGTGGTGGCCGCTGCAGGACCTGCAGTGTGCAGGGCTCTGCCCGCCCGTGCTGTGCAGCAGGGAGCATGGGGAGCTAGAAGGGGAAGGCAGGGGCGGCGAGCGTTGCTGTCACCAAATCTCCTTTACTGCAGTCAAAGGAGGGTAAAGAGGAAGGTTAATCAGGAAATCCTGCATCCTGCAAGGGATTCAGGAAGGTTCTAATGACAGATAACCGTGTGAAATCACTTTGTTCTAGCTGAGCAACACGTGCCGAGGTGCCCCTGCGCTTTCCTGAACTGTAAAGCTTTACAAAGCTTCTGCTCATGCTAAGAGCATTTGTTTGCTTCCCTTGTTTGTGTGTCTCCTTTTTCTCACCCCGTGAGCCCGACTGCTGCTGTCCCTGGGCTGTGCACAGCGAGCGCTCTGCGTTGTTCCTCGCGACTGACAGAGCTACTGTTTCTGAGGAAGAAAAATCAAATGTGTGTTCGCTGCATGAAGAATAAGCAAAGGTGCAGGTATTTAGTGAAGAGCCTTTGCAATCCGTCTCTGGACTAACCATTCAGAAATTATCGTGTGTTTCAGATCGTTTATAAGAATGGATGTTTTCCAGTGTGACTTTTCAGTGGCAGTGTATATAAAATTTCACAACCTGTTCTTATTTAGTTATAAGTCACGTTTACTTCAAAGCTCCCTGGATATTGACTTAATCACCTTTTTACTAATACAGTGACATCTCTTCATATATCACAAGGTTTATGGCCTTGACTCATGCTCTTTTTATTTTCCATCCATCTAAACAGCTCACACATACTGCCAGATAAGTATCTGAATGTTTTTCCTGTCAAATGTGTGCTATCACAAAATACTGTTCAACAGGACAGGTTTTCCAATGCCTTTTGATTTTTGGTATAAACATACAACCCTGGGAAGTACTACAGGCTCCCTCCCCTCCCTCCCTCTTCCTCTCCCAGCCCATAATGCCCATTCAGTTTGCTTTTGAGCATGGATGGTAACTTACTGTGGTGCAGAAAAGCCACGTGAATCAGGGTGTGTTTATGGCATTTGGAACCCAGGATCTGCAAAATGCCTTTGAGTCTGGCCCGGGTGGGGACAATACAAAGACCGTACCCAGAGGTAGAGATAAGAACGTGGAGTATTTCTGGGGAAATCTTCACCCTTTGGTTTATGCTGCCGGTGGTAAACACTGTGGTACCCCCAGCCTGTCCTCAGTACCAGCTGTGTATAGAAGTCAGTGGTTTGTTAGTGCAGCACCACTTGTACTGATGTCCCTGGTGACCTAGAGATCCAGGAGCTGTGTGTTGAGAGAAGTGCTTGTTCATTGATTGCATTAAAATGAAAAGAAATAACATCCTGGAAACTTTCTGATTGCCTGAGCTTTTGCTGAATCTTGTTACAAACCCAGAATTTTGGGTTTAATTTAACTTGGCAGTAGGTGCCCAACTTTTCCCCTTTCCATAGCTGTCAAAAAGCCCTTTATTTATTAGTGCTCACAATGGAGCTCTTTCTGCACTTGAGATTTAAAACATGATCTTTAAAAGTGGCAACCAGTATAACACTGGGTGTCAGCAGCACATCCATCATGTCAGAGCTCTGTTTAGGAAGACAAAACCAATGAGATGTGGTTATAGCAGTATTTACATTTCTCCTTCCTCATACTTCAGTTCTGTGAAATCTGTTGCTGTTTAGTGTCTGTCTAGAGCTCGGCTTCCTGCAGGTGGAAAATGGTGCTCTGTTCAAATTGCACTGTGGTGCTGAGCACCTCAAGGACATTGCTGTTCTGCAAAAGGAAATTTTGGAGGTTTTTATCTTGACAAGAGTTGTAGGGATGTATTTTTTTGGTTCTTATAGAGTGTGAAAGCATTTAAAAGGAAAAAAAAAAGGTCCTTTAACAACATGACATCCTTTTCCAAATCAGTTTTCACTTAAATCTTTGACCAGGATTTTGTACTTCTCTGATGTATCTCATCTGCTTATTAAGGATCTCTGTAAATCTTTTTTTTCCTCCCTGTGTAACACCAAAGCCCAGGGCAGGCTTTCTCCCCTTTACTGTGGAACTGGACGTTTTATTGAGAGGAGCCATCTGATGAGTCATTCTTTCACTCTTCCAGGTGAAATCAATGTCTTCTTATCTTTTTCTGGCATATTTTCTTCTACCAGGATATGGCATAAAAAGGATGATAATGTTCTTTTTCTGTAGTTCTTAAAGGGAACTTGGAGATGGATGAATTACAGGTAATGGCTTTGTTTACTAGTCCTTTAATGCAGCAATAGCTGCATTTACGGGAGCTCTTTTAAAAACTCTGATGGCTATGGTTTTCTTTTTGTCCATCAAAGACCAAACCTAAATCCCATTAAAGTCAGTGGGAAACTGCTGACTTCTTCAGACTTGCATTAGAGCTATAAGCACTGCAGAATGCTTCAAGGAAGAGCTTATATCTGAACACCTTTCTTCAGGGCATCTTTAATGTTTTTTCTCTGTTAGCAGAGAAACAGCATTATGGATACCCTCATATTCCTTGGAAAGGCTTATTTCCTCAGATGGGAGCTGCACTCACAAACAAACATGGCCCAGTTCAGGGTCACAGTACAGTTCATGCCTAGCAGATGCCTCCGGTGGAAGCAGGGAGAGGTGGTGATGGTGCAGTGCTCTCTTTCCAGACACTTGTTGCTTTCACAGCAAGCTGGGCTGAGTTCTTGGATCCTTGGAAGGATGTGGTTTCTGCTGCATCTGACTTTATTGTTCTGTGAACAGAGTGGCCTGCATGATGCAGTTGCAAAGCCTTGCAGGGACCCTCTGGCCCAGGCATCCCTCTTCTCCTATACTTCCAGGTGTTCCCCTGACTGTCGCCAGCCCCTAAGCTATGATTCCACTTCCCAGGTTGTGCCTTATGGCTGTAGAATGAATGTGTGAAGTTTAAGAAGTGCACCCTATCATCTTTGGGTGCAGTGGGTAATCTGGGAGGTGGTTACTGAAAACCAGTTCCTGTGCCTTGGTTTGATGGATCACCACGTGGTCTGGGACACACTGGCAGGCTTTACAGGGGTAGCATCGCTCGCAGACCCAAAATTCTTCCAGTGGAACAAATTTTTTAAAAATAGTGTAAAAATAATGAGGTGCCTTATTAAATGTGCTAAACAAGAGTGTCTCCCCATTGCCCTCTCCATCTCCTTTTCCAAGGGCAGTTAACAACTGTCTCTGGTCTGCAGGAGCTGGCACCCCCCGCGTGTCCTCCAGGGGAGGATGGACCTGTTGGCAAAGTAGGTTGTTGGGGCTGCCAAAACCACCCCTTTCCTTCACCCTCACTCTCTATATCCACACCTCGTGCCTGTGACTGGGTGTAACACAGCAATCCAGTACTGTCCATCCTTACTCATCTGCTCTTCAAAATTTCCTGATTGCTTTTAATTTGTTTTTACATTCACTGAAACATCTGCGCCCGCAGCTGTTCCTGTGTCTTCCTGAATATTTAAACCAGAGTAGTTTGGCTTCAAATGCTGGAGGATAAGTATGGTGTAAATGCTGGTAAAGATGTATAAAGTTTAGTTTGCTGGGATGCACACCCTACAAAAGGTTTATGAGGCTAGGGCTGCCAACAGTTTGGCAAACCCTTAAGAGATAAGCTTCCTGTTTAATGTCTGTGTCTGATTTGTTAATGACCAGCTTCCAAGGAAGGGCAGAAGCATGAACAAAGTCTTACGAGGATTTTTGGGTTTATTTTTTATTCTGGGATTCACAGCTGTGCATAGACCTCCTCTTCCTCTCCTCATGTTATTGATTGTAACACAGGGAAGCTGACTGGACATTTACTGTGGCAGTTTTTCTTTCTTCATTCTACCCAAGTTGTAGATGGTTGGGACTGAAACCTCTTATTCTGTGTCACTACAAAAGGAGAAGGTTGGTGGCTTACCAGGCTGTCCCTCCAGTTAATGACAAAGGAGACTGCCAGGTAACATTGAGACTGTTTGACCTTTGTAGATAACTGCTATTTCTGACTTGCCAAAACAGAAGCTGTGTGGTGGGTAGCAGAAGGTGATGCCACACATTTGTATGTACCTCATCTGATACCAGGCCAAGTGTCGGGTCCTGCACTTGGGTCACAACGACACCCTGCAACACTCCAGGCTTGGGAGAGCACGGCTGGAAACTGCCTCATGGAAAAGGACTTGGGAGTGTTGGTTGACGCCCAGCTGAAGATGAGCCAGTGTGTGCCCTGGTGCCAAGAAGGTCACCAGCATCCAGGCTTGGATCAGAAATAGAGTGTGGCCAGCAGGACCAGGGCAGGGGTCATGCCCCTGGCACTGGTGAGGCCATGTCTTAAATCCTGGGGTCAGTTTTGGACCCCTCCCTCCAAGAAGGATGTTGAGGGGCTGGAGCAGGGCCAGAGAAGGGCAGTAAAGCTGGGGAGGAGTCCAGAGCACAACTTTTATGAGGAGTGCATGAGAGAACTGGTGGTGTTCAGCCTGGAGAAAAGGAGATTCAAGGGAGAACTACCTGCTCTCTACAGCTGCCCCAAAGGAGTTTGTGGTGAGTACACAAGTAACAAATGACAGGACAAGAGGAAATGGGCTCAAGTTGTGCCAGAGGAGGTTTAGGTTGGATGTTAGAAAAAGGTTACTCTTCAAAAGGGTTGTCAAGCCCTGGCCTGGGGAAATGGTGGAATCTCTATCCCTGAAGGGGTTAAAAAGCCANAACTTTTATGAGGAGTGGATGAGAGAACTGGTGGTGTTCAGCCTGGAGAAAAGGAGATTCAAGGGAGAACTACCTGCTCTCTACAGCTGCCCCAAAGGAGTTTGTGGTGAGTACACAAGTAACAAATGACAGGACAAGAGGAAATGGGCTCAAGTTGTGCCAGAGGAGGTTTAGGTTGGATGTTAGAAAAAGGTTACTCTTCAAAAGGGTTGTCAAGCCCTGGCCTGGGGAAATGGTGGAATCTCTATCCCTGAAGGGGTTAAAAAGCCATGGAGATGTGGTGCTGAGTGACATGATTTAGTCATGACCTTGCAGTGCTGAGTTAACAGTTGGGACTTAATGACCTTGAAAGTCTTGTCCTACCAAAATGATTCTGTGATTCTTTTGCTTTTTTAATAGATGTTGTATTTGTCTGGCTAGCAATGGAAACTCTGAGGTGAAACTTGGGCTGGTAACATCTTAAGCACTTAGCTTTACTTAAACCACTGGAATTAGGGCCACATATGAAACCAAAAGTGAAAGACTTCAGGTATCCTAGCATCCTGATGACCTCTGGCAATAAAAAAAATGCTCTGCCAACGGAGACAAAGCCAGTGATCTGTATAGGAAAATGTCTCTAAGCCACCTCTCTACTCTCTTTAAGTGCACAGGAGAAAAATCTACTAAACTCTCCAGGTGCCTGACAGAATACAACTGCTGAAATGTCAGTGTGTTAAGCTTGCTCTCCTAACCAGCTTGTGTCACTTATAGAGCTGGATTAATATATCCATGGAAACAAATACATCGTGTCACAGCGGTGATATCCAGATGGCTTAGCAGTTTTGGTTGAGTTTGGATGATGCCAGTGATGTTCTTTCAGCACTTCTGAAAGAACCATTGGTTTAAAACTGGGTTGTTGCTGCTCTGAAAAGGGTTTTGTTTCCAATACGTTTTTGCCCCTAAAGTGATAGATTTTGAATATTTGTATATTGAAACAGTATGTAAGAACATACTTTCTTTCTAAGTTACCTTTTTTATTTAGGTTTTTGTCCAAATAATTGTTTCTGGAATGCTCCTGACTGGTTCCTCAGTTCCAGGTGGGTTCCTCAGTGGTAGGTTTCTGCAGTACAGAGATGGAACTTCACCTTTAATTACCTTTCTAGTAGCACGTGGTGATTTTTGGTTGGCTAATCTCAGTCACTTAATCTGACACCGTGTCTGACATTCACTTTTTGTCACTAGCATTTTGTTCTTTAAGAACAACTTGTCTGCATGTAATAGGGAGTTTTTAAATTATTTTTGGTAGCTGGTATTAGTCCAGCTGATTTTTGTGAGTGCCTTGTAATCGTGGCCCCTCTGTCTTGATGGATCTGAATCTTGTGACTGTAGGAGGTGGCAGGAGAAACCCTGGGATATGTGGGCAGGTGGAAGAAGTGAGGGAGTACTTTAAGAATGAGCTTTTAAAGGTAATCTGCTTTCAAGGAGGATTTCATTAAAGCATTTATTTTTTTTAACACAAGTGCCTGGAAAACCATTTGTTTTGATCTGTGGGACTTTATTTAGATTAACAGTTACCCTAAAACCGTAATAACCATTATAAAAATATTTGTGATCATTCCCAGCCGGAGAGTTTGGGAGTAATTGGATTTGCCTGGGCTGCTGTTAGTCAAGTGCTCACCTCCAACCACTTGGGACCAGGAGTTTTTAATTGGGCCTCAGCTGGTGTGGTGGAGCCCCTGGGTCCCTGCGGCTGAGGGAGTGGAAGGGAGCCAGAGTTTGCAGATGGATTAGCCATCGCCGTTCCACTTAATGATTTTCTCTTCTCTGCTCCTTCCCTGCATTTGAAGTGCTGTAAAAGAACTGTCCAGGTAAAAACCAAAATGCTGTCAAGTTTTAGTAAGGGGAGAGCCTGAGTCTTTGAACATTCAATGTTTCTTCTCAATGAGCAAACATCCAGGCTGGTAATAAGGATCTCAAATAGCAGGTTTTGGCTCAGAAGTCTTTCTTGAGGCAGGTTGTGAATCTCTAAAGGTAGATCGTGATACAATTGCTGATGCAACCTGATTATATCAGTGTGAATGGAACTGCCAAAATACAATTAAAGAAACTGCTTTTATTTTCTGTCTTCCAGGCAGGATACGATTGTTCGCGTCGCTGCCACCCTTTTTATTTTCTTGGTGGCCATTGATTTAACACACTGTTTGGAAAATGAATGTGCTTATTCCCTCAGTGCTGATTTATGACATGATAAGGAAATGCCAAATTTTTTAGCAATAAAGCAGATTCTGTGTCGTGTGCTGTATACGGTCAGCATTTCATCCTCTGGTCCCGACATACCAGTGGATAGATGGAGAGAATTGCTGTTGGCTGCCATTTGCTACAGAGCCATTTAATATAGGTGATGTGTGGCACTTCTTTGGCTGATTCTGCCGCTGCGCCTGGCGCAGGGCAAGGCAGAAAAGCTCACTGCAGTTCTGCTCTGTTTTGTGAAGGCTCAGCCTTCATACAGCCCGTGGACACCAGTGCTGGCTTTGCTGGGAGAGCTGATGGGCTCTCTGCGTGCGGGTGGATCTTGGCTTGGGCTTCACGTAACTCTTCCACCTCTGCCTCCTGCCTGCCCAGGGGATGATGTTCCCTTGCTGCTCCTGTAATGTAGGAAGGGTCTAATGCAGAGCCCAGTACAGCAGTGGGGAGTGCAGGCTCTACTGGTGCAGTTCAGATGCTAGAAAGCCTCAGTGGAAACAGGTGATCCCAAACAGAATTCAGAAAGTGCTCTATTGCCATCAGTATCATTCTTGCTTTCTGTTTAGATTTTGAAAGGTCATTTTTCTGAAGGGAGGTTTGTTCTGATTATCTAGTAACCATTAGAATGTGGATTTTCAATGAAGTCAAGTCATTATGCAGAATTTGGTGCTTAGCTTTAGAGTTTAATGATGTATCTACTGTATGACATGACCAGATGCATAGCTCTAATGCACATTAGGTTAGCTCCTTAATTTTACAGTTGGTTTTGCTAACCAGGCCTGAATACCTTATTTACGAGATTCATTTGGACTAAGGCTCGTTTTGGCTTTTGAATAGAAACTGGAATTAAACCTATGCAGAAAACTGGTAGCTGAAAAGAAATCAACACTAAATGTACTGAATAATGAAGCAAAATGCGATGAAAATATATTTCCCATTTTTATCGTGTCATGTAATGCTGATCATCTGTAATCAGATGATATTATCAGCACTTGGTGAATCGAACTGATGACTTCTGATCAAAATATCTCCCCTCTAGTTTTTAAATTCTAAAAGTTAGGTTTTATTAATTGATTACAGAAAGGAAAAGTCTGAATTTGTGTGTTCAAGCTGCTTCTTTCCTTCAAAAGAATGGCATAATAAGCTGAACTAGATAGGGGGAAGGGTGGGGAGGGTACAGAGACTGTAGTCTTGGAACCTGTTGGAAAAAGAGCTAAAATGTCCAGGCTGGGTTTATTATGCACCAGAATCCAGCTTAGACGGTGACTCCCTTACCTCATTTTCTCAAACTTTGTCAATAGCATTTAGTGTTTGGATATTACCATTTAATTTGTTAATTTACTTGGCTTCAGTAGAAGCCCAGTAACTTTAGGCATTGATGAATGTTTTAATAATATATTGAAATTTCTATTTATACAGAAAGATGCGTATTTTAGATCTGAAGTATTTTAAATAAAACCAGATTCTCTTAATTATTGGGGTGGTGGCAAAGCCCAGGAATCAGCAAGTACCAGTCATTAGATCACCAAGTTCCAGTCGGGATTTGCTCAGATCTAAAGCATCAAATTGCCCCAGTCTTCTAAACTGGGGCATTTATGCGTGTAAAATTCAGCAGCTGCCTGAGTGCTCTGCTGTGCAGCAGATGTTTACTGATACTGTTTTTTGGGGGTGCTCTGGAAATAGCCATTGGCTGGGCCACAAGGTAGAGCAAATGTCTGCTGAGAGGTGTTGGCAGCCCACCAGCCACCCAGAGGGATGGTGTTGGGGAATTTGAGACAGGCTTTTCTTGGAGGTGCTTCATGGAAGGGCAAGAGGCTGCAGATGCTTGGGGTAGAGACCTCCCAAGGGCCCTTTCAACCTGAATTATTATTTCAATCTGGTTCTTCTTTCAGTGGTTTTGGATTATTGTTCTGCTGCTCCCATCTGTGGGTTTGCAACTGGCTGATGGTGCTGGGCGCTGCTATGCTGTCACTCCACGCTTCTGTGGGGATAAATAGGGCAAATTCCCTATTTTTCAGCCTTCCTATTTTGGTAACTTGTGTATTCTGTCTGTGTGCTGCCAAATACTACTGGAAGTATCGTTAATCCATAAGGATTTATTTGAAGTCATTCTCTCTGAGGCCTGGAGGAAATTTTCTCATCGTTTACCCAGCTGAATGTATAATAAGCACTTCTATCACTTACTGAATTCCTAGTGATACGTATTTCCCCATGGGGTGGGGAATACTGTTGCACATCAGCTTCCTTTGTGAGTAGCTTTGTATTGACTGTCACTTCTGGTTTTGCTGGTTTTGTTTAAGAGCGTTGCACAGAGAATGGCACTTGGCCCAGAGGAAGGCTGCCTCAAAGAGTAATGGGGATTTCTTTAATGAGGATCATTATTATTTGTAATGCACTGACCTGGTCGTGAATCAGGTTTCTGTTGTGTGCTATAAAACCACAGGGAAAAAGCAGTCTTCGTTTTAAAGAAAGTCTGACCAAAGCATAGGTTAAATGTTAGCTGAGCTGACTATCAAAAGAACAAAGCATGCTAATGAAATAACTTTTGAGGGGCAGGAAGGAAAACAATTGTTCATTATTTAATTAAAGAAACAAAGAAATTGGCTGTTCTGGAGCTGAGGCTGGTTGTGTGCACTGATGTTTTTGTCTTGTACAGGATCCACATTTGACCTTTCTATAAAGTACAGTATCTCGTGGAAGAGAAAATGTCTCATTAAAAGTGGAAGTGATAGATAGCATCTATTAATCAATAGTATGGAAATTCTTTAGGCCTCAGACCTGGTGTTTAGATGCATCTCTTGGGAATCAATATTGTTTCCAAATAACTAAAACAAAATCAATGGAGACATGGATTTAATTTTGGTTACAAATCATTAGTTTCCAGTGTTTCTGAACCTTAAACTGCAAACAAAATCTTTATAAAATTGCCTTTTAAAGACTAAGCAGTACTCGGGAGACCTTGACATGTTATGTCATTTGAGATACAGCACCTTGCAAGCAGCTAATTCATTAAGAGCTGATCTTGTGGTCTTGTGATGCACTGTTACTGCAGATAGGCTGCAAGCAGGATTCTGGTTGAAAATACTCCGTCAGTGCCTTGGAGGTCTCCAGTATGATGGAGAAAATCAGACATTTTTCCCATACTCCTTCCCAAGTCTTCTCATCCTTCTGCTCTTCTTTGGAGTATGCTCTTGTAGAAAGTGCTGATATAAAGCACCATGTTGTCGGCCTTGTTTCAGCCATCGTTCCCTTTTCCCTGCCGCTCCTTTCTTGTGTAAGTCTTTCCCCAAAATGCCACATCACGCCTGGTAATCCTAAAACCCACTAGAGTTGTGCAAATGTTATTACAGGTTTGGTTTTGCTTCTGCTGGGACTCGGATGGGATTGTTTGTTGTTGTTTTCTTAGAAACAAACACAAAATACCTTGAGCAGTAGCGATGTAAAAAAGCCAAAGGACTAAAAAAACCCCTCCTGGTTGGACAACACTTAAAGCCTAAAGAAAACAAAGTAGTAAGAGAGAGTGAGGAGAGCAGAGCACCAAGTTCTCTTCAGAGAGCTAAGAAGCCAGTGAGCCATTTCTCCTCAGGGACAGAAATGGGAGCCGTTTGTCACACAAAAATAAGCAAGTGAATTCTGGGATGCTGTCTGTACAGCACTGCAGCATCACAGAGTCAGTGTCCACTGTGGTTTCACTGAATTATTATGCTGGAAAGTTAGGGGCCCCCTCCCCAGTTAGCACCTGACCTATATTACTCAGGTGCTCGGGAGAGAGTGGGCCTATTGTGAAGTTGTACCCTCATTAGCTGTAACCTGAAGAACATTCATCCTCCTTCCCATCACAAAAACCTAATCAGTGTCCTTGGTTTTCTCCTGTCTGATGATTCATACAGAGATGAAGACATTTGCTGTTTTCTCTTGGCTAAATGGTTTTTGCAGTGTTGTTGTGTCCCCCTCCTTTCTGAAGTTAGATTTGTTTGAAAAAATATAGTGGGGGGGGAAAGAAGAATTAAAACTGGATGACAGAACTTTGGTCTTCTGCTATGGAAGGTCAAGAGTGCTTAATACAGACCTGAATCTTAAAGGGTAAAGGATTTCTCTTGGAAATTCTGACTGTTTTCATGTTTACACACTGTTTAGTTCTTTGCTATTTTCAAAATGTCAATCCTCCCTACTCTTTGGTAGTGCTTCCCAGCGAAGCTTAGGAAAAGGCGGGGGAGAAAGCCCCAAACAACTCAAGTTTAACTTCTCCTGGCTGTTACTGTGCTGTGTGTTAAATGTGCAATTAACAGAAACCCAGATTTACCACTGTGAGTAACAGACATGCAGCAGGAATGAAACTTCAATAAATCTGTTAAAAACTTTCAGGAGGAGGAGAAGCTGCTGGAAGAGAGAAGTAGAGCCAAAGCAGCTCAGGTTGGAGTTGAGTCAATGTAGCAGTGAAGTATTTGCACATATTCTCCTGAATAAAACCTGCTGATCTGATTTGCTGATACTGCATTTCATTCCAGTCACTCATTCACAAACATCTGGTTCTGCTAATTCTTATTCAGAAGAACAAAACACAGAAGACAAAAGCACCACAGATACTTGCATAGATTTCTGAGGTATTCCCACTAGAAATTACTTAGTCCTTTTGTAAAGTTTGGGTTTTTTTCTTTTAATTTGCACAAAAGCCTATAAAAAAAGTTACACATGTAATGGGGGAGCTCGTGAAAATCACCACCTGTTTGTGCAGCATTCACAAGTTAAAGGAAGGGAGGAGTTCTGATACAGGGTGTAGATTGTGTGTAGAAGGGAAGAAGTGACTCGGGTGTGACTGTGGCAAGGACAGGTATGAATAGCAGGTAGCTCCCACCTCATCAGCAGAGATGGCCTGGGGACGTTACTACTTTCAGTTTAGTTAAAGATTAAGAGTTAACTGTTTAATTGCAAACTTTGGATACCAATGTATTCTGTAACCTTTGAATATAACGTTGTTCATAATACAATAAATCCAACCTCTCTAAAGTTGCAGCTCTTGGCAGCCCTTTGAGAAGCCCGGCAGGTGTGTGGTTTCCAGCATTGACCTACAGAGGCTTTGTCACTTCAGACGTGTTCAGAGTGTTTTGGTGCTTTAACTGGGTGATGGGCTTTGAGCAGGTTCAAGTTTTTGTATCTCTCCGCCATCCTAATTTTATGCCAGATGAAATATTGTATGCCCTTCCCTAGCAGGCAGTGTATATTAATGTATATTATGTTGATAGTATGTTTCCTCAACAAGGGAGAGCTCTTTCCGTACACAGAACTGACTATTTTTTTTCTGCTCTAGAAATACTAGGCTATGTTATTTTAAATTTTGTCCTTTTTCAGATACATTGTGTGGTCTGTAACATCCACCCGAGTCCCTGCGGGACCCAGCTCAGAGGGAGAGGCTTTATTAGGTCAACATCTTTTTCATCTTCTGTAGCCAGTTTTAAAACTTTTGGTGTGAGATGTCATCTGCCTGCAGTCCCCTGAGGAGTGGGAGCCCTGTGCCCCGCAGCAAGGGAAGAACACTCCAGTCCTCAAGGAGCTACCTGGGGTGGAAGAGGCTACAGGTTCGTGTCCTGTCTGCTCCTTTTTCAGGATGAGATTTGAACTTCTGCTGTGGGGCTTCTCAGCTTCACGTTTTTGTTTCTCTCTTGTGTTGAAGTAGGCGAAAGAAGGTCTAAAGTCTGCATCCTCTTTTAAGGCTTGGGGTTGTTTCTTCAGTTTTTCCTGGTGTAGCTGTGTCACTTGGGGCTGCTGCTCTCACTCGTTGGGAGATCCAGCGACATTGCTGTGCGTGCACAGGAGCAATTAGGGCAGAAGAAAGTCCTTTTCCTTGTGCAGCGCATAGCTCTTGAAGAGCTACTTTATACCTGGATTGTCCAAGTAGCTGCTGGCCGGGGTGGTTCGGTGTTTCTCATAGCTGAGCACTGACAACACCAACGGTGTCTTGAGCCTCTCTCAGGGCTCCCTTTGCTTTTACCCTCAGCTCTGTGCTCAGTTGCCCTGTGCTGTGGCTGCTGGAAGGTGCTGGGGCTTGTCAGGGCGTTTGAGGCCCTG
>VWZY01004202.1:10171-25192 GCA_013399075.1 Chloroceryle aenea
GGGGTTGTTGTGACCCAAGTGTAGGACCCAGCATTTGGCCTTCCTGAACATCAAACCATTGGCTTTGGCCAATTGATTCAACCTGTCCAGATCCCTCTGTAAAGCTTTCCTAATTTCAAGCAAATCAACACACCCACCTAACTGGTGATCTGCAAACTTAACTGAGGGTGCACTTAGTCCCCTCATTCAGATCACCAATAAAGATATTAAAGAGAACAAACCCCAATACTGAGCCCTGGGGAACACCACTTGTAACGAGTTGCCAAATGGATTTATTTCCATTCACCACCACCCTCTGGGTCTAATCATCCAGCCAAGTTTTTACCCAGCAAAGCATATGCCCATCCAAGCCATAAGCAGACAGTTTCTCCAGGAGGACAGTGTGGGAAATGGTGTCAAAAACTTTACTAAGTCCAGGGAAACAACATTCACAGCCTTTTCCTCATCCACTAAGTGGGTCACCTCATCATAGAAGGAAATCAGGTTAGTCAAGCAAGACCTGCCTTTCACAAAGCCATGCTGACTAGGCCTGATCACCTGGTTGTGTCTCAAATGAGAGTTCCATTCTGATGGTGTACAACCTTAACCAGGTAGTTGTCTAGAAGGTGTGGTTTATTAAAATTCAATTAAATTTGTCATATGACACGTGTATCTGAAGTAGGAAATAAGGGTAAACACATATACGCATCTACCACTGTTCTGTCAAAACGTACTGAAGCTCTTCTGTGGGATTGATACAACTGGAACCTATTACAGAGATGAGGGAAGGGGAGAAAGAATTTATCAACCAAACAGATACAACTGTGGCTTTGACTTTGTTTCTTCGTTTCTTTTTCATTAAAAAATTGCAGTTGAAAATTATTTATCTCCATGAAAATGTTTGCTATATTCCTGTAATTTATGTTTAGCTACACTTTTAGAAGAATGACTTATACAACACATTTCAACCCTTTTGTTATATACAGATTTTATGGAAACTTAATGACTCACAATAGATTTATTAATCAAAATTATTTGGCTCTTTCCTTCTAGATTCTGCTTTTCCTACAGATCATGCCTTATTACAAATTCTTGATATATCTGCATCATATTAACAAATCATTTTTCTATTAATATCTACATTAAATTCATGTCTAACATCCTATTGTATTCCAGACATCTGCCTTGTACAAACTTACAAGGTGGTTGACAACTTTTGGGAAGGTCAGTCCCTGAGAAGACTCCAAGAATTGCCTCTCATCTCTTGAGTCCAGTTGAGACTATCTGGTGCATCAATTCTAATACAACAGATTTTCTAAACTACTAGTAACTAGGCAAAAGCATGTATGTGTTTAACAGTATCCGTCCATTCTGATTCTCCAGATTAAATAATCATACGGAAATTTACAGCTTTGTTTACTGAGAAGAATCTTTGGCATAAATATTGAATTCTGGAGAAACTGTCTGCTCATGGCCTGATCAGGTGTACTCTTTGCTGAGTAAAAAAAAAATAAAATCTGGATGGTGAAGCCCAAAGACTGATGGTGAATGGAGTTAAATCCAGTGGATGGTGATAATATATTGGAATAAATTATGGGGTAAAAAGGTCAGAAAGAATTTTAGCTAATGGAAACAGCATTAAGGGTTTATGTACTCCTCTCATTAAACTGCTTCCTCAGTGATATGTTCTCTTTGAGTATCGAAAAAAGGAAGATGTTGTTTCTTTATATTAGTATACCATTGGAGGCCTGGAAGAGAACTGTGACTAAAAACTCAGAAGATTTCAACAAATTTAGCTCATGGTTGAAGGAGAGTATCTTCTGGGTCAAGAGAGGAATAAAAAAGATAGACAAGGAAGTGCAAATGAAAGCTAAAGAGTGTAATTTTCTCTATCTAGGACATTACAGGACAAATATGGGTATTGTAAGTCACCTTTATGTGAAACAGATATGATGGAACAATTTGGAACTTGGATTGTTACCACTGCTCAGGTATTATAGTGATGAGAGCATTATAAACAAACATACATATACATGTATCAATTCTACAATATGAAACACAATGCAACACAAATGTACAGGACTTACATGGGATATGGGTATTAGAAACATATGACTAAAAGAACTTTATGAATTAAGTTCAGTTCCCACAGTGATAAGAAACCATGCAAACAAATACTTTCTCCATAAAAATCTACAGAACGTAACACAAGCTGAAAATATTTCCCAAAATGCTTTGCTAAATCTTAGTCTGTAATAAAATCACAAAGTCTACAAGTTCTAGATACAACAAAAGATCAGGGAAGCCATAGTGCCACTCTAATAAGCACACACAGAATGAGATAACAGATCCTCAAATTCTTGGCTGTTATTAGCCAGCTTTTCTCTTCATACTCTGGCTAAAATCTAACAACATACCATGGAATAGAAACATACTTTCCTCACCAGAATATCTGAAGTGACTAATGTAGCCTAGAGAGTGCTTAGAAATTTTCTAAGAGGAACATATTCTAAATTACATAGCATTATAGAAATCCACATCATTAATTTTTATATTTATTATTTCACATAAATTAATTAACTACTCCTTGGAGCATTTGTGTGGTTTCTGTAAATAATTGTGTGGCCTAGTAATCCATCACAAAAGATTTATTGTGTACAATTTTTCTGTGGAATGCTTAGCTGCAGCAGCACTCAATAACATAATAATGAATGCAGAAAAAAAAAGACAGGAAACAGAACATGTATGTCAGGAACAATTCCCTTAAAGTTATCTGCACAGCTAGAAAAATGGTGTGGCATGGAACTACAAGTAAAAATGAAATCAAAGCACATGAATTGACATAAACAAGTACAACATTTCAAGGATAAAAGGCATGTAAAACTTCAGCTATAACTCCTAAATCTTTTATTTTATCAGAAAAATCAGCTAAGTTGTATGCGGTTTTATTGATACTAGCCATTTGAGTAACCAATTTAAAGTGAGATATTTGTTCCTTTCATGTGAGAAACTATTATTACAGTTCAAACAGATGGTGTATAAGGCTAAAAAAAATTCTTAAGAAATCAGATATAATTTAATAAAACTCTAGAAGAACTTCTTTTCTGAAAAAGGTTTACAGGTAGCTTCAAATATGTGCATGGGGGATACAAGTCTCATGGAGACAGTTGAATTCCCTACAAATTTCCTTTCCCTGACAAAGCAATCTTGCGTGGAAGTTAACCACCTTTTCACATAATCATAAAAATTAATAGTCATTTAAGTCATCCATTCCTGTAGTCTGGCACTCAGAGCTTGTTTTAATTTTTGTTTGCTCTTGCAAGATCTCTACAGCAAGTACAGAGAAAAATCTTATTTAAATCTTTTATGTAACACAGGGTTGAGTCTTTGTTTTCTTATTATTAAGAGTTTGGATTTGGCTTTCTTGTGAATTACAGTTTAGGAATTAGAACATGCAACATCCTGTCACCAGTCGGACTTTTTTTTGTAGCTGATAAGTAACCAGTGATGTTAAATGGGATTACATAAACCAAATTTATCCCTCCTGTTTTGTGCCAAATTATCATTTACGTGAACTTGGCAGTCCTTGCCCAAATGGTAACAATTTTAAATTAAACACAATTAAAATTACCACTTTGGTAATCTCAATTTTAGAAGTTCTTAGTTCAGTATTTTCAAACTGGCATTCTGACCTGTTAGTTTGTCTGCATTGCCACCTGGAGGACCTCATAGCAAAATCAGGTTGAATTGCTTGGGTAACATTGCCTGTTAAGGATCCAAGAGCTAAAGCTGCTTTTTGTGCTGCAGGAAGAGAACTACCATGGCTTCCCATTGCCCCCTGAAAGAAGGAGCTCTCAGAAGTCCAGAGATAGTCTGGAAGGTGTCTAGCTACCTAACCAGGTATATCATAATCTGTGTAGATAGGAGATACAGCTCTCTAACTCCCTCCATGGTCTTTCCTACTGTGTTTGTTGGATTATTTTTACACTAGCATACATATTAATAATACCATTACTTACCTTAATCATAAAGGTCTGACACTAGCTTATAGTTAGCTACCACATATGTGAAGCTAAGAAAAAGAGAACACAACTCCTTGAAAACTGATTAATGACAAAATGGAAAAGTGAGATTCTGAACTCAGCTGGACTACCTAATATTGTGGTAAATAATTAGAAATTTATATAAAAAAAAAAGTCTACAATTTGGTCCATTTTTTAAAAAGACAAAACAAAAAAACCCTACTGATTAAATATTGAACAATGCTTAGTCTGATGCCTTAGTTTACATAAAATCTGCAAAAGAAGTGAGGAAGAACATTCTGTCAGGTTGAGCAACAGAGATTTGAAGAATTTTGCATCCCTAGGAAAATGAAACTTCAGGAATATACCAACCTGCAGACCATACCCGTATTTTGGAAGGAAAATATGATGATGCTATTTTGCATGACTGTAAATAGAATTCCTTTATAACAATCAGTGATAAATCAAAATATTTCTTAAATTATGCAAGTATAGAAACTGCATAACTGTAGAAAGTTAAAGAGTAATGTGTGATAGTAAGAAACAAACTTTCACTAAAACTGCTGTATTTGCAAGACATGGAAGTTTTCAGAAAAGCCTGAAAATATTTCTGTATGTCCTCTGAAAAAACATAATACTTCAGGCATATTTTGGTTCCAAGTATAGCTGGTTAAGCAAATATGTGCTAATCAGTGCAGATCACTGCCTCCCCATAGATCCAAGTCGTGGTGCATTCATGAAAGGAGCAGATGCTATCCAACAGACAGAGATGACACTGCTGCACTAGGGAAGAAAGGCTGCAGCAGTGTGAGTGAATTGTCAGAATTGTCCAGGAGATAACTAGAGCTAGTGACCAGATTATTATTTTAATGCAAGTAAAATGCTTATTAACCATTAGCTGGACACAGGAGCAAAGGGTTAATTTGATATCAGATGTCTGACTAGCAGGCTGGAATGGAAAATTTAGTCTCACAGAACAGAGAGATTCAAACCTCATGTTATACACAATGGATGAGTGTGAACTAGATAAAAAAATTAGGAAAATCTTAGAAAGTCAGAACAGTATGTTTTAGTAGAAAACAGACTACCTTTATAGTCATGAAAATAATGTCCAAAGTATAGCTGGGTGTTTCAGAAGAACGGCCTACGGAGATAGGACAGACGGAGCTGTTGGAGAAGAGCCAGAGGAACCCCATCAATGCTGAGAGGGCTGGAACCCCTCTGCTGGGAGGATAGGCTGGGAGAGTTGGGGATGCTCAGCCTGGAGAAGGCTCTGGGGAGACCACATTGTACCTTTCAGTACTTCAAGGGACCTGTCAGAAAGATGGGGACAGACTTTTTAGCAGGGCCTGTTGTGACAGGACAAGGGGTGATAGGTTTAAACTAAAAAAGGGAGCTTTAGACTGGTGAGAAAGAAGAAATTGTTGATGAGACCCTGTCCCAGGTTGCCCAGAGAGGTGGTTGCTGCCCCATCCCTGGAACCATTCCAGGTGAGGTTGGCTGGGGCTCTGAACAACCTGATCTAGTTGCAGATGTTCCTGCTCCCTGCAGGGGGGTTGGATCAGGTGACCCTGAAAGGTGCCTTCCAACCCAAACCAGTCTGTGATTCTGTGATTGAAAGGGAAACAAAAACAGGAAAGTGAAGGAAGAAAAAAAAAGTTATTTTAATAACAAGAAAGCTGAACCTCTAGGAACGAGAGAAATCATGTCAAATTACTGACAGAGCATTATTATGGAAGTTAATTCTGCAAGAGGGATGTGTTTCGGCTGCATTCACAGTACCTGGGCATGAAAAACCTTCCTGTGGCTAGGTGCAAAGCCTGTAAGGACACCTTCTGTTGCTCTTAACCAGAGTGTAAGATCTCAGTCACTGACTGTACCCCTTTCCCAAAATGAGGGATCAATACTGTTACTGCAGCCACATCTCAGTGCTTGGACTGGAGGTTTATAGATTGTGTCTAGACCAGGAGGTCTCTTGCAGGAACTGAGGGAAAGCACTGGCTGAAAGTGATTGCTGCTGAGCTCCACTATATTTCAGGAAGAGAGAACTAATGTGGATGTAAATATTTGTATCAAATACAAATTCTAACATAAGCATACCATTTCATTATGCCAAAGCCTTGTATTGATAGATATGGAAGAAATCCTTCTAAAATATTGTGCAGTCTTAAAGGATCATGACTACAATATAAAACGTGAATGATGTAAAATAAGAAAATCTCCATGCTCTGACAGAAAAACGGAGGATGCTGACATGGAGTTGAGCAGGGTAGACATAGCAGAGAATAAAAAGCCTCCAAAAGAGTAAGAGATGAATTTACTTTACCATACTTTATTGTGCCAAGACTACTAATCTGGTTTGCTGTTATGCTGGATACTCCTTGTATTTCTTCCACAGATTTCTACACAGGAAATTAAAGTCTGTACTTACGGTATGACTTAACTGTAACTGTTAGGCTTCAGTTAAAGCCTCTTTCTTTAGCAAAAGAGTGCTAAAAAGTAACAAATCAATAAGCTGCTTGAGACACACATGGTGAAGGATTGATTTTGAGGCCAAAAATTGTTTCCTACCGATGGGAACAGCCTCTCTGCAAACTAAGTGATTTTTTATATAAATATCAGATCTATGGAAAGAGGAAATTCTTTAAAAGGCACAGTAAAGAGTAAACAGTGCATAAAAGGGGACAGAGAGTCATGGAAGGGATGATCCCTGAGAAAAGCTTATCTCCTAGTTGCAGACAGAAAACAACGTGGGAGAACAGAAAAAGTAGAATGATAGAGACAAGAGAAGGAAAAGCAGAGAAAAGTGTTGAGAAGAGAGAATAAAAAGATTAGAAGGAGAAAAGTAAATCTAAGATAACATCTATAGAATGTGCATACCTTACTTCTGCAACCTTCCCAGGATAAGAGGCTTGCTGGTGCTTCATGAACTACAGGTGGATTGAGTGGCTACGCTGTCACCCAGCAGCAGAGTTAGCCATCATTAGTGCTGTCCCACGGTACGGGGCAAGGGTTATCAAAGAACCCTCTAACCTGGGGTGTTCTGCAAGTGCATCAAACTGTTTGGCTGCCATTTCATAGTGCAATATTCATTCGCCAGAAAAAGGGTTAAATTTAATACAGCTGGACAGCTAAGCAGCTGCTTTCATGATTTAAATAAAAACAAGCTGAAATCCTTGCTGTCAGCTCAGTGATATATGACTTGTAATGGGATGTTTCCAACCTTTTCTTCCATATGGTTGCCTACGTTAGGTAATACACACAGCCTACAGTGCAACCAGCTTCCCAGAAAACATCTGGGTCCCATTCCTGCTCTGTTAGCTTCAGTGTTGCCTCCCACAAACACAGATGATTCATAGGGCAACATCCCTTTGGTTAAGGATCAAATTAGGACGTTTCATTGATAATTTTATCATGCATCCCAACTGAAGTTATGGGAAAATGGAACTAATTCAAAAAAGAATTTCTCCACACATATTTTCACCCTCCTATCTGCAGTTGATAAAGTTAAGATTTCAGAAACAGATTTTAATGACCACTTAGGAAAAAAAAAACTCAAAGAAAACAAAAAGGAAAACTAGCCTATCTCCTGTGAGGAATGCATTTCTGCTTGATTTCATCTTCTTTCGCCTAACTTCAGAGTACTTCCCTCCCTTAAAAATGTGTTTGCTGACAGGAAAATCATAACATAATACTTATGGAAACTGAAATCAAACCCAATTATTTTTTCTACTGATAAAAGATTAGGATCTGCTATAAGAAAATTATTTCATGCTTTAAAAAATATAATGGAATAAAGAGGAAATGGACATTCTCCCCCAGAGCTCATGCAGAGAGTGATACAGGCAGGCAGATAGAAGTCCTGCTAAGAACAGACAAGTCTGGCCAGTCAGTTCTCCAGATTAGGTCCCCCAAATATTAATTCAATAGACTATTTAATTAGCTGAGAATTAAGGCTTCACTGGTATCCATTACTTCATGAATGACTGACAGAATTTATGCAGCAATTCTCTGATTTGCACAGTTGGTTGACCACACCAATCAGTGGCTTTGTGGAAATATCTTTAAATCAGCTTTTTCTTTCCAAAACCAGTTTAAATTCAAAATGAGATGTTTTGGTGTGATACATCACCCTATTAATATTAGTTACAAAAACCAGCAACAGCTGAGAGGTAGCACTTTCTGTCTACTGTTTTCAAAATGCTCTTCCCCCCCAAATTTAGTGAGTGACAGAAAGAGTATTATGGAGAGAAATTAATTAGTTGACTATTATTAAATAATAAAAGAGCAGATTGCAAACACATCTCTAGCATAATTTAATATTCAAGCTGAGGTCCATTATTGCAGATAATTTCAAACAATATAAGAATGCTCAACAAAAATTAGGAACATGTCAGAAGGACTCTTTTGTTTTTTCTTTGGCACGTATATTTTGCTTGTGCATGAACATAAAGTTTAAAATACCAGAAAAGGATCAGATTCTCATCTACTCTCCATCCCAGGTATAACATAACCAGCAATATACTCCCAGGGCCAGATGGATAGAAACGCAGCTAGCTGAGGATAGTGCTGGGCCACTGACATGTATGTCAGAACAATCTGTTAGCATCGCAGAGATGCTGGGTCGTGATCCTGCCTCTAAGGAAACAGACTGACTACTATAAGGCAGAGTGGATGTAACTAGAGACAGGCCTCCGTAACCCCAACCTTTCAAGACTTTCTAAATCATGCCAGGGCTGGTGGTGTAGATCCCAGAGCAGACCAGAGTCAGCGCTAACAAAGAGTTACAGCTGCCCTACTCTCAGCTGCCAGTACTGGGATGTGCTCAAAGAATACGCAGCACACATTCTCACCCAGTGCATTCCTAGGATTTACTGAAAGAAAAATCAAGGGCTGCCTTTGTTTTGGAAAGTCTGGTTACATTTTTGTGCAAAGATCTGATGGTGTTTTTGTTTAACCAACACTTAAAATTGCAGAACTGCTCAAATTGTGATCAGTTGTGCTATAAAATCTCCCATCTATCACCATGGGATATTCTGGAGTAATAAAAGAAAAAAAGTACATGAAAGAACAGACATAAGGTGTGTTAGAAAACTGCTGCTTTTACTAGTTTACTTGAGTCATTTTTCTCCCATCAAGTCAGGATTTTTGTCAACAAAGTTGTGCTGACTTGTTGGCAAGCAAAGAAACTCAGATCCAGCAGCTTATACTTTGTAGGTCAATGAAAAGATAGTGACTCAAAGGATATGCGTTACAGATAAGTTCATTTCAGAATTAAGTAGAAGTGCACCAGATTTTTTTACATTGTTTTTGCTACTATAAGTAGCAAAAGTCACAGCAGTCCTTCAACTTTGGGGTTTGAAGAAAGGTATTTCACATTCTCTCTACCAAGTCATTTGCTATTGAAGACCAAACATAATGTAAATCACTGTATATGAGGTTAATTTTTATCTGTTTTTGGATGACTTTTCACTTTAATAAATTACAACATAGTAGAAAAATGTAAAAATTAATACAAAGGTTAATATGAGTGTTCATTATCAAATTCTATCTCTGATATAATATTGAAATATGCATTATCTACACCAGAAGTGACATGTAGAATATCAATATGTTATAACGCACAGAGGAATTCTCCTCAGGGAGTGTATCTTTCTGTGCATTAAATGGGAGTAAACTCCTGTATTCACTTTATCTGGAGAATGGAAGTGGATGAATTAGAAAGCAGAGTGATCATATCATTTATGAGTAGAAGTATCAGAAAGAAACTGATCAGCTTCCAGAGCATGTGAGAATATCCCTGGGTAAGGCACATGTTCTCATTCCTGTGCTGCTGATGCTTAGAACTGCAAATCAAACAAAATCAAACAAAATGCCATAGAAAGCATGAGGCAAAGAGGTTTTTAGGTGAGAAAAAATGTGAAATCACAGAAATAGTATCTTTCTTTCTTTCTTTCTTTCTTTCTTTCTTTCTTTCTTTCTTTCTTTCTTTCTTTCTTTCTTTCTTCTTACTTGTAGTCAGATTTGAGAAACTTTCTTTGGAAAAGAATAGAGATGCAAAATGCCATCAATGTGCCAAAAGCCAGAGACACTTACATGGAACCAAAATATATCTGTTGCCAGAGTCTCAGCTTCCTTTATACCTGCTTCAGTTACTGAAAAGCTTTATGGTGAGCCTCATTCCATTTCATCACACATTAGCTTCAGGAATCTGAGTAAACTAATACTAACCTAAAATTTAGATAATATCTGAATACAGAGTTAGTTACTTTTTGATATCTAAAAGATATCAGTATGGCATTTTTTGCCCCCAAAGCTAATATCATAAAAGGGTTAGGGACTGCATACAGCTCTAAATGCAAAAATAATGCCATAATCAATTTAACAGAAGTCTTCATAGCATATTAAAATAGGATTAATTGTTATGTGCCCTTGCACCTTTCTGATGTTATTATTATGAATCAGCCATGGCAGAAGCTCAGAAAAGAAAAAATAATTCCAGAATAATACAACCATGAACAATGAAAGGACAATTATGAGAACTTGTCTAATAATGCTTAACACTAGAAAGCCAAGCCAAAGGGACCATATATAGACCACAAGATCATACATTCAGATAACTGAATGTATATGAAACAAAAAATATATCTAAAAGACCTAATTTCTTTTCCACATTGTGGGGTAGGCAAGATGCTATATACACAGAACTTTTCTTAGTCACAATTTCTAAGACTAACTATTTAAGTAAGTATTATCAACACTACAATCATGACATAGCGTGAATGAAGAAACACTCATGTAACAGAAAGTGTTTCCATGAAGAAAAATATATATATTTGAAGGATGTTTGAAAGACCATTTAACTCAGAGGAATGACAGGCATGCCCTTCTCAGAAATACACATACATCTGCAGTTCTTTAAGATTCGGCTAGATGCACATAAGCACATGCAAAACTGAGCAGATGACAGATTTAGAGTGTAGGAAAGTAACCTGAAGGACCAGTAAACTAGAGAAAATTCCCCTTCTCTCATGTGAAAATTACTATGTTCCACTGGATGAAATCCTGAACTGACTCATGTCTGCAGTCCCATCCGCCTTAACGAGACAACTCAGATAGGTAACAGGGGACCAAGAGCTGCAGCTTCCGAACATTCTTTTCAATTTCTTGTTATTGGGCACTGAGGTAACCAATTAGAGTGAAAAAAAGTAAAAAAAAAAAAAAATCTTATAGAAAAATGAGTTCCAGCACCTTTTTTTTCATCTGCTTAACACACACTCTAGTGCAAAGGACCTCTGCAGGAAGAGTTACCTAACCTGAAACATTTAATTCCTTCCTGAAGTGATTGATGGGATATTTCCAGGCCATATTCCCTCATTTGTATTTCTTGAAACAATTATTTTCTTCACTAGAATTGATTGGTTTGGGGTTTTTTTTGAGGCCAAAGAGCTATTAGGGTGATCCTTCCTTTCCCTAACAAAGTTCTTAGACTGAATATAGATATTTTCCACCACTTAAGAATTTCAGGAATAACCATAACTCCCTATTAACATTTGGTCTTCCCACCCAGTCCTGAAAAGCGATTCATGAAATATCCAGGGCCACAGTAACTTCATTCTCCTATATAAACTGCTCTCAAAGTTATGTGTGCAGCCAGTTAAAAAGCGCTATAGTTCAAGACACGCTGGCCATTTTCCCTTCTTTATGATCACTGTAACTCCATTAACAGTGTGGAGGCTTTGAAGATGGCCTTGCATAATTTTCTTGAATCTTTGGATAATGTTAAATGGTTTTCACTCATGTTTTGTTTGTGTTGGTAAAGCACAAAAGTTTTGAAGGTCCCTTGAAAAATCAGGTTAAATTTAATTAATTTGTTCTACTGAATTCCATCATGAAAGCCTAATTTTAGAATAGGATCTTTGATTTCTCCATCTTCTTTTTATCTCTCTACATAGCTTTTTTCTTCCTGGACCCATTCAGCACATAATATTGTAATCAAAACTCAGAATACATTAATTATTATTTTTTTTCCTTAGTAAGATTAAGCATAATGATGATTCTTACTTTAAGGAAAGCAGTTAAAATTACAATATTATCAAAGAAATACTATTCAATAACAGGAACTAATAATGGTAAACTATCTACCTAGCATCCAAGTAAGTGACACATGGAAAAAGAATGTGTCCTGAAGCCCCGGAGTTCATAACACTGCTGGGTGGGGAGACCAGGATGGCTATGGAGGGGAAAAAAAGCCTGGAGCGTAGGAGATAATGCATGTCCAGGGAGATGTGCAAGATGATCCGACAAGCTTTGCTGAGGGTGGGTAAAGGCTTCAGCAACAGGAAGGTCAGAAGGAAATTGCTGTCAAATAGGTGTGGAATAATATTCTTGAAGAAGGCTGATGTGAGGGATGAGGGTTTGAACTCAGGCTAACTTGGGGAGTTTTGTTAAATCAAGTTAGAACTTAGGAGCATAGTCCTGTCAGGAATGTGTTTCAGTGATAGGAAGCAAACATTCAGAAGACAAAGCCATGGGACTAAACATTTCTCTGGAGAAATTTCTAGTAGAGAAATTTAAAAATAGCAAGGCTGGGCATAAACAACAACAAAAATCTTGTAAAGATTATTTTTACGTTTTAGGTAGTAGAGGTCTATCCTTCAAAGACAATAATGAGAACTGGGAGTGAAACGCTTGAAGCCAAATACACCTTCAGATACTCTGCCTGAGGTGTCCAGGCTCTATAAAAAACACATAGAGTTTTAGAAGTACCAAACCCCAGTTTGTACATAAAGGCAGATGGAGGAGCAATCCACCTAAGCTGCTCAACAGAAGGCTTAGGCTTGCCTCTCAGAGGTGTAGGAGCAAAGGAAACTGTTTCCTACCCATCAGTATTTTCAACTCTGAACTCTCCCTCAGATGTGAGTGCCTAAAAATATTACAGTAAAAATTGGAGGAGATTTTTGTACCTTCTTTATGCTCAGTACACCCACTGAACCAGAAAGACAAGGAGTAGTTTGGGGGCTCAATCACTCTGTTTAGCCCTCAGACCTCAAGTTCAATTCCGTCACAGAATATTGAAGACTTTGACACAAAACTGAAGAGCTTTAACCAGAAGAGCTTGAGTGCACGCATCCCCAGATCAGTGTGGGCCCTGATTTTAAAAGTATGGGCAAAATTAGATAGCAGAAAGCATGGTGAACTTGAATCTTCCTTTCAAGTACTAGATGAATTTCAGAAAGGCAGCAACTATCATTTTATTTTGTTTCATAGGTTAAACTAGTGATGCAGTAGTCAATTAAAAACTTGTCTGGCATGTATTTTGAAGCTAAAAAGCTCATGGCTTTGACCACCTCCTAGCCTTAGGGAGAGATGTCCCCACAACATTAAGTGTAGTGGACAGAGGTGCAAAGGGGGAGTTTTGATATGATGCAGAAATTAGATGTAGTTGCATGAAAGGTAGTCAGATGTGTAGCTACCCCTATCCAACTCTAAAAATATTTCTAGTGATATTCTGTACATGAATGCATTTAAATATACTTAGATATCTGATAAAAATACTTTGTGGGAAGACAGTACGCTAACGTTAAGTTATCTTCTTCCCAGTGGAAAACAGCACAGTCAATTAGAAAGTAGTGTTGCTTATATAGATTATTCCAGCATCCAAAATTTACCACATATGCCTGCTTATCTGGCTAGACATTGATAACTTTCAAATACACTTTAGACAAAATACTCCAGAAAAAAACCGCATCAAATATCTTATTCTTAATTAATTAATATCTAAATCTGCAGTGATACCAGTCACCCATCATAGCATTTAACCTCAGACCCATGGACTGAATAGGACAACACCACCATCTCCAGCTCATTCACCACCATCTGTTCTTTTTAAAACTTTGGATATCCACAAACCATCCCTAATTTTCTAATGTTCACACTGATTTTGGCCTTTATTCTCCATTTGCTTGTAAAGTACGCTTGATACGCAGTACTTTCACTTCCTGATGCAAAACACAATCTGAGGTAATCCTATGCTTATGCTTAATTAAGCATAAGAACTTATTGAGGGGGAAAAAAAAAAGATCAAACATCTTATGGAAAGAAAATATTTGAACCAACTTCTGTTTGATTGAGTTTACAAACCACTCAAAAGTCTCACATTTTAAAAGGCCTAAGAGTGGATGAAGAGTAACTAATTTTAAACAGTACTAATTTCTGTAGCCTTAGGATAATTATGAGGTAGGCTTATCTTAATTTTGAATGCAAAATAGAACATAGAAGGCTTTATTTTGCATTCAATATACTAACATTAAAACCAGTATAAACTGTATGACTGTAACATGGTGGAATTTGGCTCAAAATTTAAAAAAGAAACTCCCTCCATAAGACACAGTAAATATTATATTTAAATAAGTTTAAGATGTTTTCAGTCTATTCTATTTTACTCAACAAGACTTTTTTTTCTCTAAAACAGCATAAAAAGATAGATTTAAATAAGTTTAAGATGTTATCCAGTCCATTCTTTTTTCCTTTTTTTTTAAAAAAAAAAAGTCATCTGTCAGTAAAGACAATTGTAATATTTCTTAAAGTTTTCATCCATGGGAATAATGAAAATACCATTCCTATATAATCTATCAAGAGAGGAAGTAACCCCACATTTTAACATGACAGACAAAATCGTCTTTAAAAATAAATGGAAGAAGCAATATGATAGCCTCACACATTTTGCTGACCATAATTAAATGACAAATCAAATATAACTCACACTTTTTTGATCTGCCATTTTCAGATACATAGTGGAACGACTCCGCAGTGCCACCTTTACTGTTTTTAAAAATCCAAAGAAAAACTGTCATTAACACCCTCCTCCACTCACTCACACAATATTTTTTTCTATAGATTCTTTCTTAGTAGCTAACCATGACTTTAGATTGCAGTGTATTTTGTTGCTTTACCTAGAGTGAAAATCTAATTATCATTCCCTGTTTCATAGCTCCTTGCTAGACAAAAAAAAAAAAAA
>VWZY01004202.1:32265-42279 GCA_013399075.1 Chloroceryle aenea
TTTTTTTTTTAAAGCAAACACTCTTATTTGCCAGTGGCTGCATGCATAAATATTTCTAATACTAGCATAAATACGATACAGTGTTCCTGAAAAAAGGGGACATGAGAGATATTAATTGTCAGCATTCCCACATGGTAACATTAAAGCAAAATAAAATACAATTGGATGCTTACTGACAACGTCTGCTATCTACAGTACAGGAAACAGCATGCTTAATTCCCACTCCTTATAAACATATTGTCTGTGTAGGTCTTTTGTTAAATATGATTAATGAAACAGATAAAAAGCTAAAGTCAAATTTAATCCATGCCATCTCAAAGCACAAATCAATGTGCTTCTTTTGACATTCAAAAAGAAGGATTATTAAGGGAACTCTAGAAGGAAAGGAATTTATTAAAGGAATTCATGCCAGCTGAAAATCTGGCATCCAATATTAAAAGTATCTAATAGGAAAATTAGAGAATGCAACAATAAATGTCATTATATTGTAGCTGTTTTTTTCCTGGAACACTTAAATTTAATCCTGAAATATAAGCATAAGACCATCATTAAGCACAAAATAACACTACCAAGCCTGATGTACAAATTTTGATAGCATGTGAAGCAATTGTGAAGAAGAGTCTAACCTGTATACAATTAATATGCAATAAATTTTTAGAAGCAGTAAGAACACATTTGATGCAACTGGATGAGTCAAAAGACAGAACTACACCACAGAACTTTACATCTCTGGGTCAGAAATTCAAATGTAACAGTGACCTACAGTTCAGTAACTTCTAGGTACCTGCTAAGAAACTGTAACCCAGATGCCATTCACTCTATACAGATGCTTCAGACACCTTATAAACATAAAGGGAAAATAGAGATATTCAAAAGGAAGTCCAAGAGGGCTATGACATAAAACAGGGAACTACAACCAGGAACCACAGAAAAATATCTCTTCTGCTGAGAGAGTAAGTACTTCAATTTACAGTGCAAACACGCATTTCTGGACCTAACTGATGATCTATAGCGTGAACCTATCTTCAAGGTCAGGTATTCATCCCATTTCCTAACAAGAGGAACTCCAAAAAAGGGTACCCTCAAAAAGCTGAGCAAGATTTACTCTTTAAAACGTATTCACAGAATCAGTTGGTGATAACTGTACCAAGCTTTTAAAATGTCACCCTCCAAAAACTGAATCTATTATAAAGTCATGAGATAAATTGTTTAGGATGATTACTTCCATTTTCTCCTTAGTCCAACAGAACTCACACTTACTTTTTTTTTTGCATGCTTCAACTGCCATACTTAAATCTATACAGATGAAGCAAAAATTTATTTCACTTCTCCTGAAATGCTACATGGGAATAGAATAAAAAAGAAATGAGAGAAAATGTCTACCAAAAAAGGTGAACATGACTCTACAGACCACTGACTTAAGAAATCTCAATTCCAGTCTGTGCTTTTGTTGATTTTTATGCAACTTTGTATTAAAAGGACATTCACCATATAAAATAAAGTCTGCTGATTCAGGTACTGCTCTGGAAGAGAGAACATATATATATAAAAAAAGAATTGCATCTGGTTCTTCTGCTTCCTGAACAACTTCTTCCTTTGTTAACCTGTTATACTCCAGGGAAGAGAGGGAGAAGTGTCATCAGCGTGTGTGCTATAACAAAACAATCGCTGCTGCAACTTGAAAGGAGCTTGAAACTCTCAGTGCCATGACAGTATTCTGTAAAAATATATTGGAATTGGATTCCCTGTGGTATAAACAGAGGAACTTCATCTTGGCCCCCACCAGATTTAGGCATGCTCAGACTGCATCTGCGTTGAGCAAGCAAAGCAGCTGAAGTCTGCGTATTTCCAGTGTAAGGAAGATTTTTTTAATGACAAATTTAGACTCAGATGTTTCAGTCTCTCTTGAGGTTGTAAATCCTCCAGCTACCAGTGTAGTCTAGCTATCAATCATCAGTGTCTGGAGTTGCTGTCAGATGATGGAACATTGGCAGTTCACGAGGTGAACATAATCTTATTTGCAAAAAATCTCCATCAGTTGTCATCTCTTCTTTCAAAACATGTACTAAGCAGAGAACAAAAAAAAAGAAAATAATATTTTCATATGGCCAGAAACAAGGCACACTGGCCAACCTAACAATGTTGGTTAAGCCACATTTATTTCAGCATCATCATCCAGCAGGTAGTCCAACCATAAATATGCACAAGAAAGGGTGTAAATACTTCTATTTGGATTAATTTACTTACAGCTTTGCTGTTTGAATTAATATTTTAACTACTATGGTGTTTATGCTGTATTCAAATATGGAAGTATAATAAACTTGTATCACTTGTTCCACATGAGAAATTCTAGTCAGCACACTGATTTCAGAAAAAAAAGAAACCAGGGTAAGGAATATGCTTTTAGTTCTCAGATTTTGCAGGTGTCAATAACTGAGGGGTTAAAATTTCATCACAAATGAGCATTATTAAATATATATGGATGGATGATTTGTGACCACATTAAAGTTTTCAGATGCTCAAGTGACATTAGTTATCCCCTCACAATACATATCCCACTTTCTTTTCCGCTATCCACAAATCACTAAACAAACACAAGAATATAGGAATAAATTTTCAGAATTTAGCATCCTGGAAAATTTTCCCCTTTTTGAAGTCACAGATTTTAGACTGGCAATTACATCAACATTGCATAATCCCACATCAGGTTCCAATAAATTCTTCTGAGTGTTGAATTTTTCCAATAAATACTGAAAGAAATGCAAAGAAACTTATGTTGCTATTACGTTTCCTACATGTTTTATGGTGTAGGAATCATAGCCTGTGAATGTCATCGTTTTTTCTTTCTGAATCTCAATGAAGTTTGGGTACTCATACTAACTCTATCCTGTTACATTTCCAGCAAAACCCTGCCAGTTGCTTTCTTCCTCCAGTGAATCTAGAAATGTTTCTTAGCAATACTGCTTGATAGCTCTTATCCTCTACAATATAGTCTATAGCCATTTTATCATTTCAGTTAAATAGAAAATATATAAAATAAATAAAAGTCTTGATAATACTTTGTTAAACTACCTTTTTATCTATTTCCTGTCTTATTCTTACAGCAGTATCAGTGACCCACCTGTTAAAATTAATCACTGCAAAAGAATAGACTACTAATAGCTACCCAAGGGACTTGAAGGGTTTCTTCTGATTTTATCAATTTCATCATCATTCAAACTTCAAAATAATGCAAAACGTATTTTCACATCATATTTTATAGAATATTAACTCTTCTGACCCAGAGACTTGCACAGACACCTCAGCCTGATCTCCAACAATTGCAGTCAAAACTCTTGATATGCACTGAGGTTGAATTCATTGAAGTATAAAGGCTCTGACATTTTGGACCATTCTCTTTATGTTACATTGAAAAATGGAGGGGGTTTGTGTTTCATTGGTTAAGAAGGAATTAGGTTTTAGCTATTTGAACGTGGGGTAACTTCATTCATGGATCAAAAAAGACCTCTTGGGGTTTCCAAAGTCTTAATTATTTTAGAACTACAAGGCATGATTTGGTAGAGATTTGGGTAATGGGAAACATATTCTTCTGGGATCACTTCACTTTGGGGAGCTTTCCAGCTGTGAAACAGGCTCTCAAACTTAAAAGCTCTCCAAAGCTCTACCTGGCCCCAGGCCCAAATTTCCCTGTAACAAAAGTTGACTCTTAAAAGAACTCGTGTAATGTACACAAACAAAAAACTGCAACATTAAAGAATTGGTAAGATTTATGATAACCCTATAAGTTGTTGAAGTGTTTTTAAAAGGTCAGCTTTTCACATTTAGTTATCTGAAGAATGTTCCTTTTTTAATATAATCAGTACCTAATTCCATATGCAAAAGTGACAGCTATTTTATTAGACAAGGTATATAGGGAGGTTTGCACCCGACAGTATTAACTTATTAAAATAAAGTGAAGGTTCCATTTGTTATCATTCAGAATGATGAATATCAGAGCTCTTTTTATTTTAGAATTGGCTTTCTGGAAAACTGCTTATGTGCTGATGGCTTGTTTATTAGTGAATGTAAACATAACTAAATAATAATGGCTTCTCATTACTTTGCAACATTTAAACAAAATGTATCACTTTAAAGGCATATTTATCAACAAAATATATGGAAGACAGACCATTATTAAGTCCATTAATAATAATTTTACATTGTATGTACATGCAATGCCAGATAAGAGCCGTCTCATGCAGTCTGGAACATGAATTGGGAGTGATTTTCATTCAAAACTGTTTAAACTGAAAAACTTCCTATTGCTATAGGTATGAAGAAAAGTAAATGGCTTTTTTAAAATAGAAACCCTGGAATTTTATAGGTTCAATTGTGCTTAAAGTGCACAGAAATCCTTCTGTGCCAGTACAGACCTTCTGCATAAAGTTCAGTTTGTGCCCCAGTATGATGGTTTCATACACAGGCCAAACTGAAAATGTCATCTTAACGTGAGGAGACTTACAAAAAACTGACGGAATTATGTATGTGATTAAAGAATACCATTAGGCTTAAGGAAACTACACGTGCACAGAAATTACACACAGCAACCACCAAAATTCTCTACCATATCAAAGCATCAAAAAAGCATGCCATGAGAAAAAAAACTTCTGTTGGAGTGTAGGGAAAAATTCTTTCATCTTTATGGGCTCCATTTGTAGTCCGAAGCCTATGCATCTGTATTTAAGAAAAATGAGGAGTAGATAAGTCTGTTAGTGTCTCTATGGTCTCTCCTCTAGTCCTAACCTAGAAAAAGTCTTGTATGTCCTCTGTTCTATTCTGCAACAACAATGCTTTTTAAAAAAGTTCCCTTGGACAGTGATTATTAAAGCTTCAATTCTATACTATCAGTGACTTTGAGTAATACCTCTACGCATGTATTTTCCTTTGACTCTGCACTAATCCCTTTTTCCCTTAGTCATATCTCTTCCTTACATTAAAAATTCTTCACACTTCTTGAGAAAGCACTCCAATGATCTAACTGAATAGTAACACAAATACTGTCACATCCACTATATATAATAATGTGCATCTGGGATACCATCTGGAATAGATAAATGTAGAGGAGCAGAAGACAGAGATAAGCTCATGCTGGGTCAGTCCAGGTAAAATCTGGTCCATCCTGAGGCAGAACAGAACAGATTTCTTTGTTTGACCAGCTTCTTACAGAGAACATGGCATGATTCACCAAGACCAGTATTTAGGGAGAAGACAGATTTCTCAGCATAGGCAGAGACTGGGGTGTAAACTGTCTCCCTGTGAAAGAATAGGGAAACGCCACAAATAACAACTGTTCCTGGAATTGGTAACATTAAGGAGTGTTACAGGCAGCCTTGAGAATGCTGCTTAGCTGGATCCTTAGCTCCACTGGATCAGGTACATGAGCAGGAAGATTGCAGATGGTCATGTGCACAATCTACTGTGCAACCCATGTCTCACTGGGTTTATTAGTTTATTCTCCCTTCCTAGCAAAAACTGCTAGCCTGCTACTGGACATAGAAAAAATCTGCTTTGTAGAACTGCAAAAATTGTAGAAAAAGTATAATCATGTTTGTCAAGGGCCTGGATTGAGCCAATAATCCAGACTGCAGGCATTAAGGTCAGTGCCTCTGTACTTACCTAGGTTGTAAATCTACAACCTAGATAAGCTGCCATCAATAACTCAAAGCAGACTGTAATAATAAATATTTGTAACAAAACTAAATTTTAAAACACAAATGCATGGTTGCCTTACAAAATTTTAAGAGGAAGTTCATATTTATTTATTTAATTTTAAACCAGTGTATCTTTAGACACTAGTCTTTTGGAGGTTTTCTTTAAGTACTAGAACTGTCTTGTGTGTATGTGTAGACTAAATGAAATAGAGCACGCTGAACAAGCAATGCATGTAAAATGATATAAAAGTATTTGTATCTTTGGAATTAATTCACCTGACAAATTGCCAGGTTTCTTTTTGCTTTGTTTATTGCTTACGATTATTAAGAAAGAAGAATTTAGTAAAATCAAAAAGTCTGTTTACCTCAGTATCTTATTTATTACAGTGGCCAAATGCTAATGTCTAGAACAGTGTTAGCAGAGGGTAAGCACTTTCCACCCTCTCAGCCTCCAGTGATTTCCAGTTCAGCAATTGAAGGAAAGTGTTTATCTGAAAGATGATTGTGCACAACATCAAAGCACAATGTCAATGTCTGCCTTGGTGGCAGGCTGCAGAAAACCTGTGTACTCCATACACAGCTGAATAGTCCAAGTTCTAAAAATTATCTTCATTCAGTAAAAATTAGTATGTTAATAGAACTATTACTTCAGTGGCTTCAGCTGCACTGCTTTGAGTATGAAATGTTTGCCCTGCGTACACCAACCCACAGGACATTCTTTATATCTATACTTATAGGCCTTCTGAAAAGTTCACTGCCTGCAGGTTGCATAGGTTGGACAAGGAATTCAGAGCTGCTCACAGACAACACAGATGAAGTCCCTCGGAGTGTTCACACTGACAGTCAATAATGTCCCTGAAGCTGCTCTTCACATGAGATAGACTTTTCTATCACATGGATGAAGGGCTCTCTGTGATGGACTCAAGCTTCACCAGAACTTCCATATCCACATACTCCAAGTGAGACTGCACACATGCAGGCTTTCTGCAGCCTGCCACTGAGGTAGCAGCAGAACTGGGAAGTTGAGCAGTCACAGAGCATCTGCCCCTCAAAGCTCTTCACAGCCTGACACACAGAAGGGCCCCAGACCCACCAATGTGTGGAGTCTTCCTAAGCTCCAGGGAAACTCCTGCTCTACCCAGGCTAGCTGATGCTTTAAGAAAATAAATCAACATTATTAAATTATTGGTCATAAGATTAATAAACTCTTTAGATTCTATTTCCCAATGTCTTGCACTGACATGTTTTAAGGATTCCCAAGGAATGGAGCTAGAAAGACAATTCCATAAACAGACTTCACTATGAATTAGACCTGCCAAGTATGCTGGGAAGTCACTGATGACATCAACCTGTCATAGCTTGTGCAAGGGAAGAGTGGAGCTTATGGTTCTTCTGGGCAATGCTCTGGGCTATCCAGCAACTGACAGAGACATGCTAAAAAAGATCCCAAGGAAAGAAAAACTAAGTAAAACACCTTTTCTGGTGTGAATAATTAAACACATATAACTTTTTAGGCAATGACTTTTTCTATGGCTACTCAAAGAGTGAATACCTGTGACTGAATACTACGAACTTTCACAGGTTGAAGAGGGCCATGCAGATTGCATCAGTGTGCCCATGAATTTATCCATGAACAAGTCACTAGAATTTATACACACTAATTGTGAGAAGGGGAAACCAACAACAAATCAAGCAAGCAAAGCTCTTGAAATTAAAATAAAAGAAAATAAGTCAGAGATATGAGGAGACTGCTTTTCCATACACAGCAGTGGATGGATCTGCCGAAGTGACCCTGCCTTGACATTTTAAAGATATTTATTTCAATATGTATGAAAATCATACCTCAGTTTGAATTGGGCTTATTTCAGCTGCTGCAACTTTTTTATGCACAAAAAAGAGAATTTAATATGCAGAGCCACCACCAGGACTTTACTGATGTTTCTCCTTTGGCCATGCACATAAGCATCAAACAAGCACACAACTACTGGCTTTCTACTTGCAGTCTTACAGACATTATCACCTTTAAAGACAGTTGCTTTAAAACTATTCTCTGGGTATTTTTTTTTTTCAGTAGCTATAGGAAAGAGACACAAGAGTCAGGTTACACATTCTGAAGGACTTCCTCACATCACAGACATCCCCAGCAGGAATCTTACAGACTGCTGCTCCCTGACACTCTGCCATACTATATGACTGCTTTCCTGCCCCCACTTGAATGTTTTGCAATTAAATCATTTTACCTGATCCACACCACCTGTTGGAATGTAGTTCTGGGTAAGAAGTCTCCATAATTCAGGTATTTGAAATCATCTTTATACCAAGAACACATGGACAGCAAATTACACTATTTTGACAAAAATGTTTTTCCGTGCTATTCATCATTCCATACAGCTCTGTCTCTCAGAAGCACAGACACACATACACAAAGGGCCCCATCTTCCTCCCACGAGTAAGAAAATTTTCATTTAAATCATGTTTATAGGTGTGGTTATACTGAATACTTGCAAATCTTGGGCATATGAATGCTGCCATTATACATGGCCAAGTGTATCCTTTTTATAGTCAAAACTGCAAATCATTTTCTGCACTAAGTCACCACTGATCAGTTACTTCCATTAGTAAAATCTATCTCTGTTATCTCTCTGGGTACTTATTTCAGAGGCACCTGCAGCAGAGAGCAGTTATGTATCTGAACAACTGAGCTCACGTTTGGGGGATTAGGTTTGCTTTTCATTTAAAGACTTTTTTTTTCACTTCACAATTTTATTTAAACAAAGACTAAAAGCTTTCAAATACATTCACTTGCAATAAGTGATTAAAGCCATGGTTATTTAGGCTCCTTTTTTACAGGATGGTTACAACCACTTTATAATAGAGGGAAAAATAAAAAGAAAACCAATGCTAATTACATAGCACTGTCCTAGTCATTACTGTGTGAGTGACCTCTGCCCCAACAGCCATGGCAGAACAGCCTAGTTTTTGCCCATTTATCATATCAGGACATAATTTCAGCCATCATGATGTGCTTGGTTATGCTGCACACAAGTTTTTCTTTTTTCTCTTATCTGCTCCTGCACAACTTCCCTTTTCTCAAAAGGATCTAATAACTGTAATCATCTAATCTACTTAGATGAATTTGAGGCAATTGATGATCTGATAACAAAAGAATGATTAAATTTTCATTTAGTGACCATTTTGGATTTGCAGCATAATGAATAAAGCATACCAGTAACAACTAAGTCTAAATCATAGACTCAAACGTGTAAGTGTGCTGAGATCAAAACAGTCAAATGAAGGAAACTGGTCTGTGGCATTATGAAAACAAATGCTTACAGGAACATTATAATAAACAAGCAGCAGGTTTTTTGTTACAGACTTTTGGAAGTTATTGTGCTTTCATTCCTTCTAATAAGCAAGCTAAGAATTGCAGTTATATGTTCAAATAAGAGTGACTTGAGTGAAGTTTGTAGGATCTGATCCTCCGGGAATTACACATGTACATAATGTTAATAACGTATGTAAACTTTTACAGCAACAAAACCTCAGTTTGTACATTATGCACATCACATCATAAATTCTGTTATGTAAGCACTGTTTCCAGTATTTTCACATCTTATTTTCTGTCAGCCTGTTAACATACAGTTTTGTTGGTATCTAATACAGACACCACTAAAAAAAAAAAACCCCAAACAGACAGACATTCACTTACAATGAAGTGTATGCAAAGGCGTCTAGGACTTTGATGGGCTGCAGTTTCCTTGGTTCAGTGTGGAAAATCTGGTTGGGTTAAAAAAATTTCATTTGGATTTCAGCCTGAGAAGGTTTGGCAAAATTCCTGGTCTATAGAATTTCTGCTGCCTGCTGCTTGTGTTCCAGGCAGTGCAATGCTTCAGAATCTTAAAGACTTCTGCTTTAGTAATTATTTTTACAGGCTTCTTGATAATGCCAATTAATGGATTCGTTCAAGAGTAAATTCAGTATCAGATAGTAATAGAGCTGCTCTGAAGAATATTTTATTTAGTTTATATAGTTAACTTATAATGTTAAAAAAAAAATAATATTACCTGGAAAGTTTTGGAAGACATGAAAATATTCTGCCTTTGCTCAAGACGACTAGAAAAATATTCTGTCTGATACCAAATCTTCATAGAAGTCTGGGTTTCCATTCTGAGTCAATTTTACTTTTAATACCTGACACGGTCAAGCTGGTATTATTGAAAATCATATCCAACATTTCAGGTGCTTCAGAATTTGTTTTATTGACTATGAGGTTTTCTGTGAACAGCTGACAAAATCCATCATATGAGCCTTTCTAATAAGTCAG